>JAJIBD010006409.1:0-29087 GCA_021461705.1 Cryptotis parvus | reverse complement strand
GCTTTGTTAGTGATGTTTCACCTTTGAAGATGCCTTTAGCTTCAATGTCGTGGGAGGGTTTTTCCTATATTTTCTTCAATGTACTTTTTATGGATTCAAGTCTGATATTGAGATCTTTAGTCCATTTTGATCTGATTTTTGTGCATGGTGTTAGACACAGGTCCAAATTCATTTTTTTACACGTTGCTGCCCAGTTTTCCCAACACCACTTGTTGAAGAGGCTTTCCTTACTCCATTTTAGACTCATTGCACCTTTATCAAAGATTAAATGATCATGTGTTTGAGGTTGGGTGTCAGGATACTCTATTCTATTCCATAGGTCCACAGGTCTGTTTTTATTCCAATACCATGCTGTTTTAATTACTACTGCCTTGTAGTACAGTTTGAAGTTGGGAAAGGTGATGCCTCCCATCTTCTTTTTTCCCGAGGATTGCTTTAGCTATCCTTGGGGGGTTTATTGTTCCATACAAATTTCAGGAGCGTTTGGTCAATTTCTTTGAAGAATGTCATCGGTATCCTTATAGGGGACTGCATTGAATCTGTACAGAGCTCTAGGGAGTATTACCATTTTGACAATGTTGATTCTCCCCATCCATGAACAGGGAATGTGTTTCCATTTCCTTTGTGTCCTCTTTTTATCTCTTGGAGCAGTGTCTTGTAGTTTTCTTTGTACAGGTCCTTTACATACTTGGGTAAGTTGATTCCTAGGTATTTGATTTTCTGTGGCACAATTGTGAATGGAATTGTTTCCCTAATATCCCTTTCTTCTGTTTCGCTTATTTGTATATAGGAAAGCCACTGACTTTTGGGTGTTGATTTTGTATCCTGCCACTCTACTATATGCGTCTATTGTTTCTAGGAGTTTTTGGTAGAGAGTTTAGGGTTCTCTAGGTATAATATCATGTCATCTGCAAATAATGATAGCTTGACTTCTTCCTTGCCTATCTGGATGCCCTTGATGTCCTTTTTCTTCTCTGATTGCTATGGCAAGTACTTCCAGTACTATATTGAATAAAAGAGGTGAGAGGGGGCAACCTTGTCTTGTCCCTGATCTCAGGGGGAAGGCTTTCAACTTTTCCCCATTTAGAATGATGCTTGCTGTGGGCTTTTGGTAGATGGCTGTAACTATCTTGAGGAAAGTCCCTTCAATTCCCATTTTCTGGAGCGCTTTTAATCATGAACGGGTGCTGGATCTTGTCAAATGCTTTTTCTGGCGCCTATTGAAAGGATCATATGGTTTTTATTTTTTCTTTTATTGATATGATGTATTATGTTGATTGACTTGCGAATGTTGAACCATCCTTGCATTCCCGGATGAATCCAACTTGGTCATGATGTATAATCTTCTTGATGAGTCTTTGGATTCTGTTTGCTAGTATTTTGTTGAAGATCTTAGCATCCGTGGTTCATCAGGGATATTGGTCTGTAGTTTTCTTTCTTTGTGTTGTCTCTCCCTGCTTTGGGTATCAGGGTGATATGTGCCTCGTAGAAGCTGTTTGGGAGTGTTTCTGTTTCTTCTATTTCCTGGAAGAGCTTGAAAAGGACTGGCAGTAGGTCCTCCTTAAAGGTTTGGTAGAGTTCACTAGGGAATCCGTCTGGACCTGGGCTTTTGTGTTTGGGAAGTCTTTTAATTACTGTTTCTATTTCCTCAATGGTGATAGGCTTATTCAGGTATTGGAGGTCTTCTTGTTTCAGCCGTGGGAGGTTATAGGACTTCAGGAATTGATCCATTTCTTCTAGATTCTCATGTTTCACGGCATACAGGCTCTCAAAGTAATCTCTGATGATCTTTTGGATTTCTGTGGTTTCTGTTGTGATGTCACCCTTTTTATTTCTGATTCTGTTTATTTGGGTTCTCTCTTTCCTGTCCTTACAAGTCTTGCCAATGGTTTGTCAATCTTGTTTATTTTTTCAAAAAACCAGCTCTTGGTTTCATTAATCTTTTGGATTGTTTTTTTTGGTTTCCAACTCATTGATTTCCTCTCTAAGTTTTATTATTTCCTTTTTTCTGCCTGGGTTGGGCTCCTTTTGTTGGTCTTTTTCTAATGTCTTCAGCTGTGTAGTCAGGTTATTTATGTGGGCCCTTTCTTGTTTCCCTGATGAATGCTTGCAGGGCTATAAACTTCCTCTTAACACGGCTTTTGCCGTGTCCCACAAGTTCTTATAATTGGTATCTTCATTTTCATTTATTTCCAGAAATCTTTGGATTTCCTGTTTGATTTCTTCTATGACCCATTTGTTGTTCAGCAGTGAGCTGTTCAGTTTCCAGGTGTTTGGTTTGACTCCCTGTTTTTGTGCACGGTTAACTTCCCATTTTCAGTGCATCATGGTCTGAAAAGATAGTTGACACAATTTCTATCTTTTAATTTTATTGAGGTATGCTTTGTGGCTCAGCATGTGGTCTATCTTGGAGAATGTTCCATGTGCACTAGAGAAAAATGTGTATTCAGCTTTTTTGGCATGAAAAGCCCTGTATATATCTACTAGCTCTCTTTCTTCCATTTCTTCCTTCAGGTCCAATATTTCCTTGGTGAGTTTCAGTCTTGTTGATCTGTCCATCGTTGATAGAGCAGTGTTGAAGTCTCCAACTATTATTGTGCTACTGTCAATGTCTTCTTTGAGGTCTCTTAGCAGTTGTTTTATGTATTTTGCTGACCCCTCATTGGGTGCATATATGTTTAGTAGTGTAATTTCTTCCTGGTGTACATACCCTTAATTAATAAGAAGTGGCCTTCGTTGTCCCTTCTAACCTTTTTAAGCCTGGAAGTCTATATTATCTGATACTAATATGGCCACACCAGCCTTTTTGGAGGAGTTGTTTGCATGGAGAATGGTCTTCCAACCTTTGACTCTGAGTCTGTGTTTGTTCTGCTTATTCAGATGCGTTTCTTGTAGACAGCAGAATGTTGGGTTCAATTTTTTAATCCATTTTGTCACTCTGTGTCTCTTAATTGGTGCATTTAGACCATTGACATTGAGAGAGATTATTGTCATCGGATTTTGTGCCATCTTTCTTTTTTGTGTTTGTTGTGCTTATGGGTTTGGTCGCATTAGAGTAGACCCTTCAGTCCTTCTTTTAAAGTTGGTTTTGAGTCCATGAAGTTCCTGAGTTGTTGCTTATCCATGAAGTTGTGTATCTTTCCTTCATATCTGAATGTGAGCCTGGCCGGGTAAAGAATTCCCGGTGAAGCCTGCAGTTCATTGAGCCTTTCGCAATATCCCACCATTGTTTTCGGCTCGGAGTGTTTCATCAGAGAAGTCTGCTGTAAATCTTAGAGATGTTCCTTTGTATGTGATTTCCTTCTTTGATCTTGCTGCTTTCAGTATTCTATCCCTATCTATAGTTTTTGTCATTTTTATTAAGATGTGTCTTGGAGTATTCTTGTTGGGGTTTCTTTTAGCTGGTATTCTACGGGCCTCTTGGATCTTGAGGCAAGCATTCTTTAGTTCCGGGAACTTTTCAGCAATGATGGCTTTGACAGTTTCTTCTTCATCAGGGTTTTCTTCTTGCCCTTCTGGGACCCCAATGATCCGTATGTTGTTTCTTCTGGCTTCATCCCGATTATCTCTTGTTGTCTGTTCGGTAATTGTGAGCCTTTTTTTCTATCTTCTGGTGTTGTGTACAGAATCTTTGGAACTCGTCTTCGAGATCACTAATTCTTTCTTCAGTAGCTATTATTCTGCTATGATGGCCTTCCACTGTGTTTTTTTATTTCATTTACCTCATTTTTAATACCTGTCATTTCCCTTTGCATTTTCCTCACTTCTGCTATCATGTCCTCTTGTATTTTATTGATTTTGCATTCCATTGCTTCTTTGAATTCCTTTGAATCCTTAACAGTTCTTTCCGAAATTCTTTTTCAGATAGGTTATGCAACTCATTGGTATTGCTTGACTCATCTGGACCAGTGACTTCACTCACAGAGCTTGATGGAATTTTGCGCTGCTTTACCATTATGACTATTGTAGGTTGCAACTGTGAGTTCTTGGGTGACTAGATAGTACAGTTAGTAGGGGTCTGGTCTGTTTGAAGAGTTTGGGTGGGTAGCAAGGGATGTAGGAACCAAGGTTCACTGGTACTTCATGCAAGGTAGGTAGTGAGGGTCGCGCGACGCTACGCGCCCGCGCGGTTTTGAGTTTTGGGATGTTCCCAGAAGCTCAGGGCGCACGGGTCGGGTCAGTCGGCTGGAACCAAGGCACTTTGCCTTGGTTCCCGTTGATGGAGTTTCCGCTCTTCCCTGGGGCAGCTTGGGGTCCGCGGAGACGCAAGAATTACTCACACACCTGTGGGGGAGTCGAGGCGCTTCCCCGGGAACTCAGGGCGCACGGGTCGGGTCAGTTCGGGCTGGAACCAAGGCACTTTGCCTTGGTTCCCGCTGATGGAGTTTCCGCTCTTCCCTGGGGCAGCTTGGGGTCCGCGGAGACGCAAGAATTACTCACACACCTGTGGGGGGGGAGTCGAGGCGCTTTCCCGGGAACTCAGGGCGCACGGGTCGGGGTCAGTCCGGCTGGAACCAAGGCACTTTGCCTTGGTTCCCGTTGATGGAGTTTCCGCTCTTCCCTGGGGCAGCTTGGGGTCCGCGGAGACGCAAGAATTACTCACACACCTGTGGGGGAGTCGAGGCGCTTCCCCGGGAACTCAGGGCGCACGGGTCGGGTCAGTCCGGCTGGAACCAAGGCACTTTGCCTTGGTTCCCGCTGATGGAGTTTCCGCTCTTCCCTGGGGCAGCTTGGGGTCCGCTGGAGACGCAAGAATTACTCACACACCTGTGGGGGAGTCGAGGCGCTTCCCCGGGAACTCAGGGCGCACGGGTCGGGTCAGTCGTCGGGCTGGAACCAAGGCACTTTGCCTTGGTTCCCGCTGATGGAGTTTCCGCTCTTCCCTGGGGCAGCTTGGGGTCCGCGGAGACGCAAGAATTCACTCACACACCTGTGGGGGAGTCGAGGCGCTTCCCCGGGAACTCAGGGCGCACGGGTCGGGTCAGTCCGGGCTGGAACCAAGGCACTTTGCCTTGGTTCCCGCTGATGGAGTTTCCGCTCTTCCCTGGGGCAGCTTGGGGTCCGCTGGAGACGCAAGAATTACTCACACACCTGTGGGGGGAGTCGAGGCGCTTCCCGGGAACTCAGGGCGCACGGGTCGGGGTCAGTCCGGCTGGAACCAAGGCACTTTGCCTTGGTTCCCGCTGGATGGAGTTTCCGCCTTCCCCTGGGGCAGCTTGGGGTCCGCGGAGACGCAAGAATTACTCACACACCTGTGGGGGAGTCGAGGCGCTTCCCCGGGGGAACTCAGGGCGCACGGGTCGGGTCAGTCCGGGCTGGAACCAAGGCACTTTGCCTTGGTTCCCGTTGATGGAGTTTCCGCCTTCCCTGGGGCAGCTTGGGGTCCGCGGAGACGCAAGAATTACTCACACACCTGTGGGGGAGTCGAGGCGCTTCCCCGGGAACTCAGGGCGCACGGGTCGGGGTCAGTCCGGGCTGGAACCAAGGCACTTTGCCTTGGTTCCCGTTGATGGAGTTTCCGCCTTCCCTGGGGCAGCTTGGGGTCCGCTGGAGACGCAAGAATTACTCACACACCTGTGGGGGAGTCGAGGCGCTTTCCCGGGAACTCAGGGCGCACGGGTCGGGGTCAGTCCGGGCTGGAACCAAGGCACTTTGCCTTGGTTCCCGTTGATGGAGTTTCCGCCTTCCCTGGGGCAGCTTGGGGTCCGCTGGAGACGCAAGAATTACTCACACACCTGTGGGGGAGTCGAGGCGTTTCCCCGGGAACTCAGGGCGCACGGGTCGGGGTCAGTCCGGGCTGGAACCAAGGCACTTTGCCTTGGTTCCCGTTGATGGAGTTTCCGCCTTCCCTGGGGCAGCTTGGGGTCCGCTGGAGACGCAAGAATTACTCACACACACCTGTGGGGGAGTCGAGGCGCTTTCCCCGGGAACTCAGGGCGCACGGGTCGGGGTCAGTCCGGGCTGGAACCAAGGCACTTTGCCTTGGTTCCCGTTGATGGAGTTTCCGCCTTCCCTGGGGCAGCTTGGGGTCCGCGGAGACGCAAGAATTACTCACACACCTGTGGGGGAGTCGAGGCGCTTCCCCGGGAACTCAGGGCGCACGGGTCGGGGTCAGTCTGGGCTGGAAACCAAGGCACTTTGCCTTGGTTCCCGCTTGATGGAGTTTCCGCTCTTCCCTGGGGCAGCTTGGGGTCCGCGGAGACGCAAGAATTACTCACACACCTGTGGGGGGAGTCGAGGCGCTTCCCGGGAACTCAGGGCGCACGGGTCGGGTCAGTCGGGCTGGAAACCAAGGCACTTTGCCTTGGTTCCCGCTGATGGAGTTTCCGCCTTCCCTGGGGCAGCTTGGGGTCCGCTGGAGACGCAAGAATTACTCACACACCTGTGGGGGAGTCGAGGCGCTTCCCCGGGAACTCAGGGCGCACGGGTCGGGGTCAGTCCGGGCTGGAACCAAGGCACTTTGCCTTGGTTCCCCGCTTGATGGAGTTTCCGCCTTCCCTGGGGCAGCTTGGGGTCCAGGGAGACGCAAGAATTACTCACACACCTGTGGGGGAGTCGAGGCGCTTTCCCGGGAACTCAGGGCGCACGGGTCGGGGTCAGTCCGGGCTGGAACCAAGGCACTTTGCCTTGGTTCCCGTTGATGGAGTTTCCGCCTTCCCTGGGGCAGCTTGGGGTCCGCTGGAGATGCAAGAATTACTCACACACCTGTGGGGGGAGTCGAGGCGCTTCCCGGGAACTCAGGGCGCACGGTCGTCGGGTCAGTCCGGCTGGAACCAAGGCACTTTTGCCTTGGTTCCCGTTGATGGAGTTTCCGCTTCTTCCCTGGGGCAGCTTGGGGTCCGCGGAGACGCAAGAATTACTCACACACCTGTGGGGGAGTCGAGGCGCTTCCCGGGAACTCAGGGCGCACGGGTCGGGGTCCTGAAATCAAGTTTTCTTAAGAAAATAAATTATGTGTTAATTTAATTTCTTTGAATAGAAAGAAATGTTAAAAAATGTAAAGAAAAATCAGAAATACAGAACCACTAAGTAACATTAATAAGCCACATTGTACTGAGGAAATAGAAGTTATATTACTTCCACTCTCCTATAGATAAAACATATTTAAAAGTATTTAAATACTCTTTATTCTGATGTTACAGAACATTTAGCTGGGGTCCATTTGTTTTCCAAGGTTAATCACCAGAATGAAGTTAGCTCTAGTTCTTTATATTGATTATATAACAATGTAATCCTATGTCATGGAGTTTTGATCCAAATAAATAGAGGAACAATTGTTACAGTTATCACCTATATTTCAGGAAGTGTACCATTTTTTTCTCTCTTTCATAAACTGCAGTAATACTACATTAGAACATTATACACATTTCAGATATGTATAATGTATATCATTTCTTTAATACAACCAAGACAGGTCTTCAAATATGTGTGGCTGGACCTGTGGACTTTTGCCTTTTGCTTAAGAAATAATTATCCCCTAATATTTAAATATTAGACAGTTTATTTTTAAAATTATTTAAAAAATACTTGGTGGGGGAATTGTTGAGCTGTACCTGGTATTTCTTGGGGCTTAGTTCTGTCTATGTGTTCAGAGATCACTCCTAGCAGTACTCAGAGAACAATTTTGTGGTTCCAGAGATCAAACCAGAGTTGGCCACATGCAAGACAAGCACTTTACCCACTTAACAATATCTCCAGCCCCTGATTTAGTTTTCATCGTATTGCTTCTGAAAAGATTTGAAAGAAACTAGTGAATTAAGATCTGAGGTTCCCTCTTTGCTACTGTTCTGAATATAGTGCAAAATAAATTATTCAATAAATAAAATAAAGAACAAAATCCTGAAAATGACAAAGTAAAATACTTAGTCAAAATATGGAACCAGAACTGGAGATATAGTATAGCAGGTATGTCACTTCCTTGCATGTGGCTGATCCAGGTGTGATCCCCGGAACCCCATAATGTCCCCAAGGCCCACTAGGAATAATCCCTGAGAGGAGAGCCAGAAATAAACCTTGAGCACCACTGGGTATGACCCAAGAGAATAAAAACAAACAACAAGCAAAAACACAAGGAGTTATTCTAAGACTTAACTGTAGTAGTAACAATCTAAATATCTAAATGGTGTGCACCAAATAGATCATATTAATTTTGAAATTAATAGAAAAAATAGATACAATTAATTTTGGCATTACATAACTATAATAATGTCCACTCATAAATTTACTTATCTAAAATATTATCTAAATATTTTTAAACTAGTTCTTTAGAATGTATTTTCTATTCCAACTAGTTTTCATATTAAATTTATTTTCAAGGCAATATATCTTCTAAAAATGTAAAGATAATATTGGGAAATCTTTGTTACTATGTAATATAATCTATGACTCACATTCACTATAAATGACCTACAAAGACAATATATATAATCGTTAGTTTTGTTATTGTCCCAATTACCTTTGGATCTGTGCTCAGGGATTATCCTAGCAGCACTCTGAGGACCATATAAGTTGTCAGAGATCAAACCTGTGTGAGTCACATATAGGCAAAACCCATACCCACAGCACTATTGCCAGCTTTCACCTAATTATTTTTAAAATAAAATACCAATGATCAAAAAATCCAATATGGGCCATATAGTACAAAGGATAAGGTGCTTTCCTGGCATGTGGCCTACCTAGTTTGATTCATGTCACCACATATGCTTGTCTGAGCACACCAGGTGTGATCACTGAGCACAGAGTCAGAAGTAGCCCAAATACCAAAATCAAATATATGAAGGAGACCAATTATAGTTAAAAATCATTTCCATACTTTTATCTCACTTTTTCTGTACTATGCTGAAACAGTACAATGGGTGATCTAAAGTAGCATATATTCCTATGTAGAGAAAATTTTGTTTTCTTCTGTCTTGTCTTGACAAATATGGTATCTCTTTAACAACATACCTAGATTTATATGGAGCAGCAATGAGTTCAGTAGTTCACACAGCTCTCTTGATCCTCACTGTCCTCCAGACCCTAAGACACAGGTTAGTTATTGTCCATCACTCAACTCACACAGTTGTTTGTCCTTCATCGACTAGGATTCCATACCAGTCAGGTTCCAGTCAGGTTCCTGTGTGTATGTGAGTTTGTAGGGCATCCTTGGCTATAAACAGCAATAATTGTGAACTCCTTCTATGGTGTTCAGTAGACCCAGACCCTTTCCTAAGCACTTAACATGGATTCATTCATTTAACATTCAGAATAACCCTATAGGGCAACTATGACTGGCATTGTCTAAGTTTCATCTTCAGAACCCAGCCAACAAGAAGTTGTGAACTTGTCCAATGCAACACACATTATCTACATAATGGCATCAGACTCAGGAACCTGAGAACCAAACCATTAAACTTTATTTCTACACACTGTGACCGGCTTTTACAACTACATGTGTGTAGTTCCTGGTAGAGGTTAATTACCTCTTCCAGAGAGTTTCTATAAATGCTAATTTCTTCCCTGAAATACCTAAGAAGCAAAATCAGTCTTGGGTCTTCATTGAAGCTTTGCACTTGATTTCATCCCAGGGCAATTTATTTGAAACTGTGACAAAGTTATTACCAAATGACAAAGCAGAGGACACAGATTTGAATCCAGCAAGTGTCATGAGCACCTAAGGAGGAAAATTATTGATGATAGAACTGACACTTTAGCATGGAGAATTCTAGAAGCTGATGGCAAAGAGAACTGCTCCAGAAGCAGGAGTGACAGCACGTCAGGTGGGTAGGGTGTTTGACTTGTACATAGCTGACCAGAGTCCAATCCCCAATATCCCTCTAGGACTGCCAGTAGTGATCCCTGCGCACAGACCAGGAGTAAATCCTGAGCACTACTACTGGATGAGAGACAGAAAGAGAGGGAGAGAGAGAGAGAGAGAGAGAGAGAGAGAGAGGAGACGCTGCTCCTGCAGAATATCTATTTATTCCACACCATCACTTTCCAGTCTAACAGAGCAGAACCAGGAAGTGGGTTGAAACAAGGAAAACCTCTTCCAGCTATGTAAAGAGGGAGAGACTCAGGAATCCTAAGTGAAAAGCATGGTACTGAGTGAAACTTAGAGGATGGCAGTCTGCTCTGGTACCTAAGGTATGTGAACCAGCATCAAGTGCATGCAGTGGATGATGCTCCTGGAGCAGAAGCACCGGTCAGGACATGGGAGTGTCAGCAGGCCCCACATGGTCTAGAGGAAGCTAGTGGTCAGCAAGGAAGCCTAGGATACATCACTCCAGAGTGGGAAGAAAAGCCACTGGGGAAAGAGGAGCAAAAAGAGGTGGAAAAGGCAGAGATTGGTTGGGGCTGGGCTGCACTAGCTGAGGGGAGACTCCAGGGAGTCCAGCACCTTTAGCCAATCCTGAAGCAGGAGGTCACATCACAGGGTCCAGGGTGGCCAGCAGCTCTAGAGACACAGAAGAAGCTTGATGATGAAAAGTTTTTCTCAAATAACGGTGTTCCTTGGCAACATGAACAAACAAGTTTCCCAGAATTGCTCCCACTGTACATTTCATGTAGGCCACAGCCCCCTTGCTCATAGGCATCGTATTGAGGCCTCAGTTGACTTAGTGCAAAACAGAGCTGCCTCTTTTCATGTGCTAACGGAAACAAATGCCAAGGGGCAAGAATCTTAATTTGTTGATGTGGTGCACCTGTTTCCTCCTAAGTTCAAAGGAAGCTTTCCTAAATTGTTCCTTTCCTTCTGCATGTCTACTGCTGAAATTCAAGGTTATTTCCTCCTATCTGATCCAATGAGTAGCTTGTGATTTCTTTAGTAGTTCATGTTTAAAACTGATACTTGGAAAAGAGATGAGCAGAGAAAGAACAAAGTTAACTCAAATAGAACTCTTCCTTATTGAACATCAGTTTTGGTTTTGTTATTTTGGCTTTGAAGCCACACCCTGTGCTCAGCTACCTTCATTGAAGTTAACCCTCATCCTGGGGACCCTCCTGAAAACAGACTTCCTCAGTCAATAAATATCCCTTGCAGTAAGATACATGCTCTTTCACTACTCTGTAAGCATATATTTTAAAGAGCCTTCTGATATTATCCCTAATGATTAACATTTTCTAAACACTATTCCTAAACTTGTACTTAAAAAAGTTTAAAAAATCAATTGAAAAATAAAAATTCGTATGTTCAAGATGTAGGCAATTGCAGGTGACCAGACCAGGAGACACAGAAAAGCTGATTTTTGTCAAATTTTATCAGCCTTAAGCTGGAAAATCAGTGTATATTTTCTACAGTAATTCTTCAGCTTCTTTACATTCTTCTGTAGGTAAATACTGCCCTCTTCTGTCAAAACATATAAACTTCAATATGTGAGTTATTAAAATTGAAATATGAAATCAGAATGAAAATTAATGATAATCATAATTATTAGAATTTAAAGATAACCAAATATACTGGATATAGTCCATGTGTCTATCACTGTATAAGTTGACCAATAAGCAACAACAACAAACTAAATTCTTCCCTTCTAATATTATTAGAAATATGAGAAGGAAAAAAATAAACATTATTTCTATGTTTCAAACAATATTTATGATTACAGAACTGTGGGAGACATATAGTTTTGTACATTATTTTCAGTTCAATATATGTTATCTTGCCTTTGGGTGGGATAATGGCACAGTATAGGGTGTTTGCCTTGCATGCTGCTGACCTGAGTTTGATCCCCTCCACTCCATATTGTCTCCTGAGCACTGCCAGGAGTGATTACTGAATCAGGGAGTAAGCAGGGGAGTAAGCCATGAGTATGTAAGGTGTGGCCCCCAAACCAAAACTAAAAACAAAAGAAACCCTTTTCTTAATAGGGCATATTTTTTCCATGTGAAAACTTTGAACGTGAGACAGAGAGGCATCTTGAACACTCTAAAAACCTCAATGAGCTTGGTTAACGTGTGGATATGGTCGATTGTGCTGAATACTTTATGGGTTCTGCCAATTTCTGTTCAGGATGACTCGAGTGAACAGCTTGTAGATGACAGAAAACAGGCAGATGGGGCAATAGTTGCCAATGGCGTGGATGTCTCCCTTCTTGAACAGTAGAACGGTCTTGCTGGTATTCCAATGGAAGGGCACCTTGCATTTGGACAGGTAGCATGTGAAGAGCCTATACAGTGTATTGATGAGTACTGAAGGCAGATTCTTCAGGTGTTCAGGTCTGACTATGTCTGGGCCTGGTGCAGTTCCTTTCTTTACTGACGGAAATGGCATGTTGAATTTCAGAAGGGAGGATGTTGGGAACGACATATCCATCCTGCAGAATTTGGTATGTGGTCAGGTGTTGCAGGACACCTAAAAGCCTAAAAACCTCTGCATCTGCCCTGGATTGCCTCCCGCAAATCGCGCCTTAGATAAGGGGGTAGTTTAAATGTGGCAGTTTATTTGACCATGTATTCTAAACTGGCTGGTATAAATATTCTTTCATGCTACCACAATCATTGTGGGACTAGCTAGATCTTACCAGCATATTTGCCTGGCCACGTTGGATCTCTAAGTAATTAGACCAGACAGAAATGCTGTTTGCCTCCAAGCAAGCAAGCATGGCTCCCTGATAACTCAAAGGCAACTAAAATACAAAACTACCATGAAGTAGATGAGACTCTTGTGAAGGCTTGGAGAAATATTTAACTGGCATTAGTATTAGTCTTTGGTACAAAGACATGCCATCCCAGAAACCCCCTTCTCTACCTTATAAAGGCATTTCCAGGCAGATCTTGACTCAAAACATTGGCATATAATAGGGCCTAGGTGAGGTGCTGGGAGAAATTACCTAAGGGCATTTGACCCTTCCTGCTTCCCATAATAGTGGAAATTCTGAGTTGCAGGGGTATAAAACTAGGTTGCTTCCTCTTGCTCTCTCTCTTTTGGGCTCTCTCTTTGTGAGCTCACACTCTTCTTGGGAGTCTTGTCTTTGTCTCCTCTCTACAGGGCCTTAACATATGGTGGCCACCATCTTGGCCTACATGTGGCTGGGGTTCTAGCTGGGAATCCTAAGCACCGGGTTTTTCCTATTTCTGATTTGTATCCTGAACCTGTGATAAGTAAAAGCCTTTTAAAACTGCATTGGATTCCTGAGTCTTCATCCATTCCCCCACCAGCTTCGGAGGTAGAAGGGAACCCGCTTCCTAGCATTGTCGGAGACGCTGTCAGGGACCCCAGTGGCGCCCCGACAGGCAGATGGACGTGGCTATCAAAGAGATCTGAGTAGAAGTCATGGATAATATTCTCCATTGCTTTTCTGGAAGATGTGATAGATCCATCAGGACGTTGGAGGGCAGTCATCTTGGTCTTATAGTTGGCGAAAGACAGGCGGGCATTGCAAATGCTTTTCCCGGCTTCTGCTGAATCTTCCAGTATTTCTGCTCTCCTCTCTTTGAGGTATTCCTTTATCGCTTCTTTGCACAGCTTTGCAAGCTTGGATGTTAGCATTTGGTGGCCTGAGTCTGGTGCCTTGCCACATTGGTGAATGAGCTCGAGAGTTTTTGAGCTCAGTCTGTGGAGACTGAAGCGGTCATCGAAGCCCTAGCCAAACAGGGCATTCAAACCCAATACATCAAGATCATTCATAAGCTGTATTACGGATTTACCACCAGGATCTCACCATTCTACCAATAAGTGATCATCAATGTCAAAAGAGGGGTTCGGCAGGGTGATACCATTTCAGCAAAATTCTTCAGTGCCACCCTCGAGAACATCATGCGACAATTAGAATGAGAAGGAATGGGAGTGAAGATAGATGGCTGACAACTACATCACCTCCACTTCACTGATGACATCGTTCTAATAACACCAAACATTAGCCAAGCAGCACAAATGCTGGCTGACTTCGACCGAGAATGTGGAAAGATAGGTCTACAGCTGAATCTCAGCAAAACTATGTTCATGAAAAATGAACTAGTTCCAGAGGCCCCATTTACTCTCAATGGAACAAACATCTCTGAATATAGCAGTTATGTGTACCTAGGTGGAGAAGTCAACATGATGAACAACCTAAAACCTGAGCTGCACAGGAGGAAGAGAGCGGCATGGAATGCCTTCAAAAGCATCGAAGAAATAGCTAAAAAGACAAAGAACCTCTGGATGTGGGTACATCTCTTTGACTCCACCATTCTCCCTGTATTAATATAGGCCTCAGAGACCTGGGCCCTACAAAAGCAGGATGAGAATGCTATTCTGGTCTCCCAAAGAGGAATCGAAAGAGCTATGCTTGTGATATCACGCCTCACTCAAATGAAAGAAGGAATCCGTTACTCAACCTCCATCGCTGTTCCAGAGTCAGGTGTGCTGTCTTGTTTGCTAAGCCATCGAAAATCAGATGGGCTGGGCATGTAATGTGATTTGGAGACAACCACTGGACTAGAGCCTTTACCGACTGGATCCCATGGGATGTCAAAAGATCATGTGGCCGCCCACCTACAAGATTGTCAGACTTCTTCGTCAAGACCCTGAACAAACGGTTTGAGGCTCTTTGTATTCCTGAAGCAACCAGATGCCATTGGGCTACACTGGCACGTGATAGAGTCAAATGGAAATATTACTGGCGCCCGCTCGAGCAAATCAACGAATAATGGGATGGCAAGTGATAAAGTGATCAAGTGAGAAAACCTTTTTCTTTTAGTAAACTAAACTGGCATTCAAAAAACTATCTTCCCATCAGGTGTAAGTGCTTGTCTGAGAACTGCAGAGTGCTGAGTACAACATTCTTGATAGCCTGAATAGTGAGCAGAGTTCCTTTACAATAAGGCCTTAGGGAGAATTACAGGTGCTAATGAAAACTATGTAAGCCACTGTGAAATCGACATGCTATGTAAAATCAATGTGCTCAGGGAGGAATTTAAAATGATAGGCACATTCTTCAGAAAAAGATGTGAAATGGAATGACAGAATGGAAAGTAAGCACTAAAACTGTTTAAACTTGAGAATATTTACTTAACCAAGTGAAGATAATTTTATATTTATGGTTGAATTGGTACAGGAAAGAGAAGAAAAAGTACTTTGCTAAAGGAGCCTTCATTGGAAAATCTGCATGCTATTAGTTCATTAAATGAATTTGAGGAGCAATACTACGGCAGTTAAGATTTTGCACTCAGCACACTTAGGTTCAATTCCTGACATCCCATATGTTCTCCCAAGCACTAATAATCCCTGAGTACAGAGCCAGGAGTAACCCCTTGAGCATCACTGGATGTGGCCCAAAAAATAAATAAAAAAAAGAATTAATTAGAAATAAAACAGCTGATCCACCTCCACCTATGCAGGAAATGCAAGGGCAACTGCCTAGTTCAGAACTTGCAATGTGAAAGACGGGAGTAATGTTTCTCAGAGATATAATACAGCCACATTGGCTTTCACGTGGATTTTTCCATCACTACCTGAGTGGTTCCAAAAGCTTCAATTGAAGATTTAAATAATGGGGCCAGAGTCATAGTACAGCAGATAGGGCATTTGTCTTGTACACGGCCAACCCGGGTTCGATCCCTGGCATCCCATATGGTCCCCTAAGTACCGCCAGGAGTAATTCCTGAGCAAAGAGTCAGGAGTAACCCCTAAGCATCGCCGGTGTGACCCAAAAAAAGGAAAAAAAAACTAGTAGGTGTGCTTCTGACAAAACAGGCATTACAAAAACATTACATTTCTCAACAAATAGATTCAAATAAAACTACTCTAAGAAAATCAAAATTAGATTGACAAAAAGCCAAAATACTGGATGCAGCAAGACAAAAAGAAACTTAAAAAGGAAATCACAACAGATTTATCAAGTGAGACCCTCTGAGTCAGAAGAAAAGGGGTCTAGTGTTTTAAAAAATGAAATGAACACTTCAAAAAAAATACATGACTCAGCTAAATTATCATTCAGATCTGAAGGAACAATACAAAGCAAAATGAGCAAGCAACAACGTAGGAACTTCATGGCCAAGAAACAAGTTTTGCAAGATGCGTGGAAGGGACTTCTTCAAAAGACAAAGTAAACTTAATAAACATAAACAAGTATTAAAAAATGATGGCAATAATACCACTCCTGGGAATCTACTCTGGGAAACCAAAAATACGCAGTGGAAACACCATCCCTACTTTTATGTTCATAGCAGCATTATTCACAATAGCCAGAATCTGGAAGCAACCCCGAGTGCCCGAAAATAGATGACTGGATAAAAAGCTTTGGTACATCTACACAATGGAATACTATGCAGCTGTTAGGAAAAATGAAGTTATAAAATTTGCCTACAAATGGATGGACATGGAGAAGATTATGTTGAGCGAAATTAGCCAGAAGGAGAGAGACAGTTACAGAATGACTGCATTTATCTGCATAACATAAATATATAGGTACATATTATGATACCAATATCCAAGGTCAAGTGAAACATACATCAGGAGGTCCTGTCAAAGGTGGAAATTATCACAAACGTGTGGGAGTCAGAGGCTAGGTAAGACAAAAAAATGGAACAGTGTGCTAACAATTGTGAGGGTACTAATGCCAACCTAGAACTGAGCATTAAATAGAGGCAAAAGGATATACATGACAACCCTTTAATGTATGTTCTGTAATCCATAGTCTGGAGAGGAAGGAAAAGAGAAAGATAGAGAAATGGAAAGAAATAAAGAACCTGCCATGGAGGAGGGCTGGGGGAGGGGGAGGGAACCGGGACGTTGGTGGTGGGAGATAGGCACTGGTGGAGGGATGGGTGCTGCTACACTGTATGACCAAAACCCAAATATGAACTTTTAATTGTATATCTTTGTAATTGTAAAAATAAAAAATTAAAAAAAAATGATGGCAATAAAGCATTTTATCTCAATCATCTCAATGTCAATGGCCTGAACTCACCAATCAAAAGACACAGAGTATCAGAACAAATCAGAAAATCTGTCCCAACTTTCTGTTATCTATAAAAGACACATTTAAATGACCAGGGCAAACACAAGCTAAAAGTCAAAGGTTAGAAACAAACTTACAGGCAAACAAATCCCATAAAAACCCAGGGATGGTTATATCATACAATATAGACTTTAATTTTTTAAGCCATATAAAAAAGGTCTATAAGGTCATTATAGACCCTTTGAATAGTCAAAGGGTCTATATATAAGGAAGAACTTATAGTCCTAAACATATGCACCTAATGTGGGAACACTGGAATATCTAAAAAATAGCAATTGTTTTAGAATAGGAATATCTAAAACAATAGCTAATTGAAGGAAAATATTGACAGCAACACAATAGAAATTGGAGACTTTAACACCCTTCTATCACTGAGTAGATCAACTAGGCAAAAACTCAACAAGGAAATGCTTGCATTGAAGAAACCAATGAAAGAGATTGGCTTAAAATATATATTTAGGGTCCTATCTACATTTCCAAAAGGTTGAGAGAACATTTCTCTCCAGTGTACATAGGACATTCTTCAAGATAGACCAAATCCTGGATCACAAAACATCGCTCCATAAAATCAAGAAAACAAAGTCATATAAAATATCCTCTCAGACAATGCTTTGAAAATGGAAATTAATCAAACAGACATAGGGGAAAACTCAAACACTTGGAAATTGAACAACTTAATTGTGGGTCAGAAATGAAATCAGTAAAAAAATCACCAAAACACATGGGACACAGCAAAAGCAGCATTTAAGGGAAAGTTCATAGCAAGGTCAGCATCTATTAGGAAGAAGAAAAGACTCAAATAAACAACTTAACATCACAGCTTAAGCAGCAGGAGAAAAGACCAACAAAGGGTACCCAAAGCAAGCACAAAGAAGGAAATAAGAAAACTTAGAGCAAAATATTAATGCAATGGAAATTTTTAAAAAATCAAAAGGTCAATGAAATAAAGTCTATTTCTTTGAAGTGCTGGATGGAGTACAGTACTCTTGCCTTGCACACAGCTGACCTGGTTTCAATTCCAGACCCCATATGGTCCCCAACCATGACCAGGGGTGATCCCTGAGCACAAATCCAGGAGTAATCCCCTGAGTATCCTGGCTCTGTGCTTAGGAATCACTCCTGGTGGGACTCAGGGGACCAGAGAACTAACCAAGGTAAAAAAAAACCTTCCTCAAAAAAGATATCCAGATGGCTAAAGACAATATTAAAAACTGTTCTGCATCAATTATCAACAAAATGCAAATCAAAAATTAAATATCACCTCAGCACCGGTGAGACTGGCACACATCACAAAGAATAAAAACAATAGTTTGTTGGGTAAAACGCCCTATTGAGCTTTAGGCTCCTGCTACATTTATGTTAGCTTATGTGAGAGCTGCTCCCCTGCCTTAAAGCTTGCCTTTAGGAAATCTCTGGAGCAGACACAATGGGAGCTTGGGCAGAATTGGATTGATTGCATAATTTTAATTGAAAAAATATCCTTATTATGAATCTTGTTTGTTCCAGTACAATACTCTTTGCCCCATGAGTCCAGTTGTTGCAGGACTCCTCTAAGAGCCCCTTTCTCTACCCTGTGGAGACTTTTCCTGGTGGATCTTGCTCAAAACATTAGCATATAAAAAAGACATTGGGTGAGGTGCTGGGAGAAATTACCTGAGGGCATTTGACCCTGCCAGGAGAAGTTTACATTTGGCTTGCAGCTCCTCCCAGCTCTGCTGGGAGGCAATGAATTTTCATCCCTAGATAGCCCAGCCCAGAATGGGCTGGGCTGAGAGTTTGGGCGGATTTCTGGCTATAAGATAAGCTGCAAGAAGAAAGAAGCTCTTTTTATTTTCCCCTTTTGCCTTTTCAGCTTCCCTTTGTTTTTGCTTCTCTCCATTCTCTGTTGGGCCTCAACACGTGGTGGCAGCCATCTTGGCCTGCACCTGGCTGGGGCCTAGCTGGGAACGCAGAGTCCGGAGGCTTTCCCTGCTCTTGGATTGTATATTGGAACCTGTAATAGTAAAGCCCTTTTAAAACTGCATCGGATTCCTGAGTCTTCATCCATTCCCCCACCGGCTTTGGAGGTAGAAGGGAACTTGGCCCGGCACTGTTGGGGACCCCGGCAGAGCTCCCCAACAGGTCCCCATGGGGGAAAGACATGTGGTCACTCCAGGAGTTCTTACTTGGCCACGATAGATCAACCATAATATAATTAGTTCTGCTAGTTCACAGAGACCTCCGGGCAAACTGACATGTCTCTGATTCTAAAGGTAAAGCCAAAGTGAATTATTCTGATGGATTATTAACCTTAGAGGATCCAGAGTTTGCTAGAATCAGCTAGCTATGTATTCATAGTAAGAAGTAGTACTTTCCTCCCATCCAAGTATGGAGATGGGCACTGGTGGAGGGACGGGTGCTGAAACACTGTATGACCAAAACCCAAACATGAACTTTTTAATTGTATATCTTTTTATTTGTATATCTCACGGTGGTATAATAAAATACTTAAAAAAAAAAAAAAGAAGTAGTAAAGCCATTCGCCATTCTCTACACATTACATTCTGAACTGCTTTCCCCCCCTCTCCTCCCCACCCCACTCTGCTACGGAGATTGTATCTCAGGGAGTCAGAGCTGGCGTTTGTGAAGCTTGAGTCAAAGGACCCACCTGAAGATATATATTTCAATATGGTCATTTACCTGGCTTCCTCTCTATATAGCCCAGTGGCTTCTATCAATAAAGTAAGCTAGGAGAAAGGACTTTTTGGCCATTTTGGCTCCCTCAGCTGCTAGGCTCTCTGCCCATTTAGATGGGCCTAGGTGTCTGGTAGCGGCCATCTTGGCTGAGAACCCTAAACCTACATATGGCCTGGGCCCAGCTAGGAAATTTTTAAAAAAAATATTTTATTATGGGGGGCGATAGCCTAGCGGGTAGGGCATTTGTCTTGCACCGGCCGGCCTGTGCTGGCCCGGGTTCGATTCCCCGGCATCCCATATGGTCCCCTGAGCACCACCAGGAGTAATTCCTGAGTGCAGAGCCAGGACTAACCCCCAAGCATTGCCGGGTGTGACCCAAAAAAGCAAAAAAAAAAAAAAATTTATTATACCACCGTGAGATATACAGTTACAAAGATGTTCATCACTATCACTATCTTCCCGTTCATCATCTATTTGCTAGAGCGGGCACCAGTAATATCTCCATATGTCCTGTATCATGCTAGTAGAACCCAATGGCATCTGCTTGCTCCAGGAACATAAAGAGCCTCAAACCATTATATTAGGTCATGGCAATGACCTAATGTAAATGTTACTGGTATTTGGCATACCAAATACGACATGAGCAGCTTGCCAGGCTTGCCGTGTGGGTGGCATACTCTTGTAGTCACCTCTAAATAAAGCATTTATTGATGAACTGTGCAGCCACTAGCGGCCACGCGAGCCGGGCTGTGATAGTCTGGTCTGCTGGGTAGAGTTGTGACGAGAGGGAAGTTCGGATGTGGAAAATGGTGGCCCCCCCATGGAGTAGGGGGGGGATCGTCTGGCTTGTTGTGAGGCTTTGCTGGGGTGGCAGTCCAGGGCTAGAACCAGCCATGCCTCCCAGGTGCCCCATGAGTGGCTGGGCACAGGGAGAACAAGTAGCAGCTCTGCCCCATGTCTGAGAGAGACACTGGTTCAGCATACCTGGGCCGGATTGAAAAGAAACTGCTGCAGGGGTGGCTGTCGATGATCCGGGCTGTAATAGTCTGGTCTGATGGGTGGAGTTGTGACGAGAGAGAAGTCCGGATGTGGAAAATGGTGGTCCCCATGGAGTAGGGTGGGGGTCAACTGGCTTCTTGTGAGGCTTTTGCAGGGGTGGCAGGCCAGGGCTAGAACCTCCCATGCCTCCCGAGGAACTCATGAGAGGCTGGGCACAGGGAGAGCAAGTAGCAGCTCTGCCCCATGTCTGAGAGAAAGATGTTCATAAGATGTTCATATTTGGGTTTCAGTCATACAATGTTCCAGCACCCATCCCTCCACCAGTGCCCATTTCCCACCACCAATGTCTCAGATTCCTCCCCCTCCCCCAACCTCCCTCTGTGGCAGGTTCTTAAATTCTTTGTCTTTCTCTCTCTCTCTTTTTCTTTTCCTTCCCTTCACATTGTGAATTATAATACATACATTAAGAGGTTGTCATGTGTGTTGTTTTTGCCTGTATTTAATGTTCAGTTCTAGGTTGGTATCAGCACTTTTGACAATTATTAGCACATTGTTCCATTCTCTGTCTTACCTAGCCTCTGACTCGCACACATTTGTGATAATTTCCACCTTTTACAAGACCTCCTGTTCCATGCTTCGCCTGACCTTGGATTTTGGTATCATAATATGCACATATATATTTATGTCATGCAAATAAATGCAGTCATTCTATATCTGTCTCTCTCTTTCTGGATAGTTTCACTCAACATGATCCTCTCCTTGTCCATCCACTTATAGGCAAATTTCATAACTTCATTTTTTCTGACAGCTGCATAGTATTCCATTGTGTAGATGTGCCAAAGTTTCTTTATCCAGTCATCGATTCTTGGACACTCTGGTTGTTTCCAGATTCTGACTATTGTGAATAATCCAGCTAGGAACTTTTAGTTTGGGATTTTCCTGTAATTGGATTGTGTCGGGGATGCTGCGGGGGTCCCCAACAGTGCCGGGAAGCAAGTTCCCTTCTACCTCCAAAGCCGGTGGGGAATGGATGAAGACTCAGGAATCCGATGCAGTTTTAATAGACTTTACTTATCACAGGTTCAGGTATACAATCCAAGAGCAGGGAAAACCTCCGACTCTGGGTTCCCAGCTAGGCCCCAGCCATGTGTAGGCCAAGATGGCTGCCACCACGTGTTGAGGCCCAACAGAGAATGGAGAGGCTGGAGAAGCAAAACACCAAGGGAAGCCGAAATGGAAAAGGGGGAAAAGAGAGGGCCTTCTTTCTTCTTGAAGCTTATTTTATAGCTAGAAATCCACCCAAATTCCCTAGCCCAGCCCATTCTGGGCTGGGCTATCTAGAGATGAAAACAGGAAAATAGCTCTATAGAAATGTAGCAACTTCAGGAGGCCTTCTGGCTGTTTACAAGGACCCAGAGCTAATTCAAAGCCTCCTAGCAGAGCTGGGAGGAGCTATAAGAAATGTAACTTCCCCTGGCAGGAAGGGTCAAATGCCCTCAGGTAATTTCTCCCAGCACCTCACATAATGTCTTGTGCCAAGATCTGCCTGGAAATGCTTTTATAAGGTAGAGAAGGGGTTTCTGAGATGGCATGTCTCTGTACCATAGACTAATACTAATGCCAGTTAAATATTTCTCCAAACCATCACAAGAGTCTCGTCTACTTCACAGTAGTTTTGTAGTTTAGTTGCCTTTGAGTTATCAGGGGAGCCATGCTTGCTTGCTTGGAGGCAAACAGCATTTCTCTCTGGTCTAATTACTTAGAGATCCAATGTGGCCAGGCAAATATGCTGGTAAGATCTAGCTAGTCCCACAATGATTGGGGTAGCATGAGAGAATATTTATACCAGCCAGTACAGAATACATGGTCAGATAAACTGCCACATTTAAACTACCCCCTATCTACAAAGTGATCTGCAGGAGGCAATCCAGGGAAGATGCAGAGGCTTTTAGGCTTTTAGGGTGTACTGCAACAGGACTGTGTACCAGAACCTGTGTCAGTGAAAGCTTTTGGAATTTTGCTGGATTCGTGAGTCTTTTGTTTTGTTTTATTTCCTAGTTTTCCCATGTGCTTTATTTCTTTTCCGTCTTTTTTTTTTTTTTTTGCTTTTTTGGGTCACACCCAGCAATGCTTGGGGGTTTCTCCTGGCTCTGCACTCAGGAATTACTCCTGGAGGTGCTCAGGGGGACCATATGGGATGCCAGGGATCGAACCCAGGCCGGCACAGGCCGGCCGCGGCAAGCCAAACGCCCTACCCGCTGGACTATCACTCCGGCCCTGGATTTGTGAGTCTGTATCTTTGACGACAGCCAATCCCCTGGGGCAGAAGGGGATCTTGCCATGCTCCCTTATTTTGTTGGGGAACCCAGTGTTCTCTGATAGGTAGCTAAGAGTATAGGGATGAGACATTTTTTGGGGTGTGGCCCCACAAAAAAATTAAAACCCACAGGAATTGCTGCAAAGTAGCATTAAAAGAGTTTATAGAAATATAGTTGTAAAACGAAGACAAATTACAATTTAAATTTTTAACTATTCCTTGGGAGCCAGAGCGATAACCCAGTGGGTAGGGCATTTGCCTTGCACGCGGCCGGCCTGTGTCGGCCCGGGTTCAATCCCTGGCATCCCATAAGATCCCCCGAGCACCGCCAGGAGTAATTCCTGAGTGCAGAGCCAGGAGGTAACCCCCTGAGCATCGCCGGGTGTGACCCAAAAAAAAAAAAAAAAAAAAAAAAAAAAAGAAGAAAAAGAAAAAAAATTTTAACTATTCCTAAAGGAAATAGAAAAGGCAAGACTGAAAGTATAAATAGGGAGCCCGAATGATAGTACAGCAGGCAGGGCACTATTATATGGTCCCTTGAGCCCAAGAGTGATCCCTGAATACAGAGCAATGAGTAAGTCCTGAGTACTGCCTGGTATGGCCCCCAAAGAAAATTTAAGTATTATGCACTTTTCCACCCTGGAAATGGACTTGCATCTCAATTGGAGAGAGATGTGGGCTCTTGACTTTTCCCTCCTCTTGGAAGTCAACACATTGCTTTCTTTCTCTCTCTCTCTCTCTCTCTCTCTCTCTCTCTCTCCTCACACACACACACACACACACACACACAAACATTTCTCTACTTAGATTTACTTAGGTTTTTTTTTTTTTTTTTTGCTTTTTTGGGTCATACCCAGCAATACTCAGGGGTTACTCTTGGCTCTACACTCAGGATTCACTCCTGTAGGTGCTTGGGGACCATATGGGATGCCGGGGATCAAACCCAGGTTGGCTGTGTGCAAGGCAAACATCTTACCTGCTGTGCTATCACTCCAGCCCCTCTACATAGATTTTTATCAATAAAAGTATTTTATTCCATTATTTTGCCACCTCCTGAGGTTCTTTTCTGAATGGGAAGGTGAGGGATTGGAACTCCTGTGCCAAGGTTAAGATAGACTTTCCTATAAAGAGCAATTCCTTGCTCCAGTCTGATTCCATGGCTTCCCAGGAAATTGGGGGTTGGGGAGCAGTACCTGCTCTGGGTAGATCAAGCAAGTGAACTCTGGGGAGATTTCAGCCCCTCATGGGGCGGTGCACCCAAACATCTGTGATGTGTAGGGGCTTAAAGCAGACTTTACCAGTCCTGACCCACACCAGGCATTTTCCTGGGTGACTTAAGTGGGGCAGTAAAGAGATGAAGGCACTTGTTTTCTCTAACTTCCTCCTTTGGTGCACTTCACCTAGGTCTCATGCAACATTTAGGTGTTCAGGGACACAGAAGGGGAACCTACTTTTTTCTGGTGGAGAAATAAATTCTGGAACCTTATTTCCTTTCTCACCTGCAGCATAACTGATGAGTCTTTTAAGAGAACAGTGAAGAAACAGCAGGAGAAAATATCTCCATGAAAACCAGCCCTGCAGTAACTCTTTTGAGAATTTCTCTACAGCTTGATACAAAACTAAATTAGGGGACTTTTTTTCGAGACAGTGCACTAAAGAGCTCACTCCCCCTCTGGTGTCAGTTCTTCTACCCTCTCTTAGGAAGGAACTGGGGAGATAATGAGATCAGAATACAGGCTTAGCCCTAAGCAAAATAAACACAGAAATCTCATGAGACTGATGCAGGCCTGGAGCCAGCAATGAAGAAATGTTTCTTCTCATCTCTTTTGATATCTGGCAAAACCACAGCTCTGAGTCTTCTCACATAGCCATGGGCCTGCTGGATACCAGGTCCGACCCCCACAACAAGGTCAGGTTGAGTGCAGAGGTCACAGATGGACATGTTCAAGCCAATGAGTCTTTTGCAACTTTTAGGGATCCTGACCCAGGTCAGAAGGTTGACATTCAATCCTTCCTGCGACTTTAAAAGATTATTACACCCATTACTGGGAAAGGAAATCAGACAAAAATTCCTAGGAGAAAAAAACTTAAATGGCCACCTGAGGAAGAAAATGTCAGAACCATCTTGTGTTTTTTTGTTGTGTTTTTCTCTTTACAGATGCTGCTCTTCTTGGACACAAAAGCACAGGTAATTCAGTCTCAATACTATCTTAGGGTGCTTTCTAAGACAGGAGAGTAGTACTTTATGGCATACATGCCTCAGGGTTTCAGGGAAATCATCCATTAGCTCCTGACTCCCCTCCTCCCACTCTAAGGAAGCCAGCCTCCAGTCACAAACTCCTATGGTTCACTTATCAATTGATCTGTCTCAATACAGACTGAAGAAAAATTAAAAAAAGTCTCACTTTAGCATACAAGCAGGTTGGAAGTTTCCCTTGCAAATTTCACTGAAAATGGAGAATTGGGTAAAATAGTGTGGGAAATGTAGATTTTAAAAACTAAATTGTTTATCTGTCTATTAAATAGAAGTATATGTCATTTTTTAGAATGACTGATGTCAGATTTCTGAACCAGGTCTTTAAGTCAATCTAATCTTGATCACTTGAATCCCGTTATTCATTGATTTGCTCAAGCAGGCTCCAGTAACATTTCCATTGGACCTATCACGTGCCAATGTAGCCCAATGACATCTGGTTGATTCAGGAATATGAAGAGCCTCAAACCGTTCCTTCAGGGTCCTTCTCTCACTTGAGTGAGGCGTGATATTCCAAACCTAGCTCTTTCGATTCCTCTCTGAAAGACCGGATAGCATTCTCATCCTGCTTTCATAGGGCCCAGGTCTCTGAGGCGTATGTTAATGCAGGGAGAATGGTGGAATCGAAGAGATGTGCCCGGAGCCAGAGGTTCTTTGTCCTTTTAGCTATTTCTTCGATGCCTTTGACGGCATTCCATGCCGCTCTCTTCCTCCTGTGCAGCTCAGGTTTTAGGTTGTTCATCATGTTGACTTCTCGACCTAGGTACACATAACTGCTGCATTCAGAGATGTCTGTTCCATTCAGAGTGAATGAGGCCTCTGGAACTAGTTCATTTTTCATAAACATAGTTTTCTTTTAGATTCAGCTGTAGACCTATCTTTCCACATTCTTGGTCGAAATCAGCCAGCATTTGTGCCGCTTGGCTAATGTTTGGTGATATTAGAATGATGTCATCAGTGAAGTGGAGGTGGTGTAGTTGCCGGCCATCTATCTTCACTCCCCATTCCTTCCCATTCTGTCACATGATGTTCTTGAGGGTGGCGCTGAAGAGTTTTGGTGAAATGGTATCACCCTGTCGAACCCCTCTTTTGACATCAATGATCACTTCTTTGTAGATGGTGAGATCCTGGTGGTGAATCAGTAATACAGCTCACGAAGGATCTTGATGTATTGGGTTTGAATACCCTGTTTGGCTAGGGATTCATTGATTGCTTCAGTCTCCACAGAATCAAAGGCTTTCTGTAAATCAATGAACGTGAGACAGAGGCGGCATCTTGTACTCCCTACAAACCTCAATGAGCTTGGTTACTGTGTGGATATGGTCGATTGTGCTGAATCCTTTCCGGAAGCCAGCTTGCTCGCATGGTTGTCCTTCATCTAGTATTCTGCCAATCCTGTTCAAGATGACTCGTGTAAACAGCTTGTAGATGACGGACAACAGGCAGATGGGGCGATAGTTGCCCGATGTCGTGAATGTCTCCCTTCTTGAACAGTAGAATTGTCCTGCTGGTTTTCCATTGGGAGGGTACCTTGCATTCGGACAGGTAGCATGTGAAGAGGCCGAACTAGTGTATTGATGAGTACCAGCAGCAGATTCTTCAGGTGTTCGGGTCTGACTTTGTCTGGGCCTGGTGCTGTTCCCTTCTTTACCGACAAGATGGCATGTCGGATTTCAGAAGGGAGAACTTTGGGAATGACATATCCATCCTGTGGAATTTGGTATGTGGGCAGATGGATGTGGCTATCAAAGAGATTTGAGTAGAAGTCCTGGATAATCTTCTCCATTGCCTTCCTGGAAAATGTGATAGATCCATCAGGGGCGTCGGAGGGCAGTCATCTTGGTCTTATAGTTGGTGAAGGACAGGTGGACAGTGCGAATGCTTTTCCTGGCTTCTGCTGCATCTTCCAGTATTTCTGCTCTTCTGTCTCTGAGGTCTTCTTTTTATTGCTTCTCTGCACCGTTTAGCAAGTTTGGACATTAGCATTTGGTCTCCTGAGACTCGCGCCTTGCCACGTTAGGCGAATGAGCTCGAGAGTTTCTGAAGACATGCATCCTTTTGTGTCTTTCTCTCTCTCGGCATTCTTCGCACAATCATGGAGGTGCTGAACCAGTCGGTTGTATTCTTCATTGATGTCGTCAATGGTGGTATCTTCCCATGTTGCTGCAATGGTGCCAAAGAGTTTCCAGTTGGTGTTCATTCTGGGAGTTCTCTTCTTAAACTTTGCAGCCTTTTCTCCCCGTTGCGCGAGGGAAAACCAGCAGGACAGTTTTACTGTTCAAGAAGGGAGACATTCACGACATCGGCAACTATCGCCCCATCTGCTTCCCACAACGGGGAGAAAAGGAACTCCCCCCAGCAGACCAGCCTATCACAGCCCGGTTGCAGCTGCACGGTTCATCAATAAATGCTGGACTTAGAGATGACTACAAGAATATGCTACCTGCACGGCAGTGTCTGGCAAGCTACCCATGTTGTATTTGATATGCCAAATACCAGTAACAATTATAGACCTCATTCCAGAATGGATTGAGGCTCTTTATGTTCCTGGCGCAACCAGATGCCCTTGGGCTCTACTAGCATGAGACAGGAAATATGGAGATGTTACTGGGGCCCGCTCGAGCAAATCTATGATGAACGGGAAGACAGTGATACAGTGATACAGTGCGGGAAGTAGAATTTTGCACGAAGGAGACGGTGGGCCGATCCTGTTGGGAATTTGGGGACGACAGCAACATCGGTCAGACAAAACCGTCGATTGAAGATAATCTAATTTTAAGAAAACTCAAGTGTTATATGCAAGTGTGAAATCTATGTTTTGTGGTATCTATGTCTTAGTCTTTGAATATCAGAGTGTCACCTTAAAGTAAACTTTTAAGGATGAAATCTTTTCTCTTTTTTTTTTTTTTTTTTTGGGTCACACCTGGTGATGCTCAGGAGTTGAGTCCTGGCTTTGCACTCAAGAACTAATCCTAACAGTGCTTGGGGAACCACGTGGAATGCCAGGGGTTAAACCCAGGTTGACCATGTGCACCGCAAATGTCCTACCTGCTGTACTATTGATGTAGGTGGGCCACCACAGGTGGCTTATGTGAGGCAGGAAGGAGAGTGCTAGTCACTTTCTCCTGATCCACCCCTGATGCCTGGGACCCACTGGGAAGGATAGGATTGATAGTCTGCAACGAGCCCCTGCACAACATGGGCCTGAACCCCTCATGGGCCTAAACATCCCAACAAGGAGGCCGTCAAGCCACACCTGATGTCTGCTTGATCTCTAGGCACGGGAGTTGATCCCTACCACCCGAGACTTCTCAGGGGAGCCATAGACTCAGGCTGGAGCAAGGAATTGCTCTTTGCAGGAAAGGAAAGTCCATCCTAGGCCTTACCCAGTGTTTTTTATGATTCTTTTCTTCCACACAGAAATAGAATTTTCAGGAGTAGATTAGCAGTTAAGTAAAACATTTTATTATTGAGGTTTTGGGATGTGGAATGAGGGAGGGAGAAAAAGAGAGTAATGTGTTCAAGTGAGAACATAGGCTTCTCCAAGATAGGAGAGCCTGTTAGAATCTGAAATTGACTACTCCTTCCAAAGAACAGAGACCACACACAGTAATACAAATCACAGCAAGGTTTATTTCCAGCTAGCTGGGGTTCAAGAGTCTACCCTATGCAGCGGATTTCAATCAAGGATCCTGAACATACTTAAGGCAGGGGTTTCTGTAGCATGTCACATATTTTCGTTTTGTGAAAACATCCTGATGGTTTACAAAATAAGCCTTATCAATTAGCAGTGAGCAGTGTCTGGTCCCATGACTCCCCACACATATTTAATGTTTATGGCTAATTAAATGGTTTGAGGCTCTTTATGTTCCTGGATCAGGCAGATGCCCTTGGGCTAGCATGTGACAGGACATATTGAGAT
>JAJIBD010006408.1:0-26727 GCA_021461705.1 Cryptotis parvus | reverse complement strand
GTTGCAGGACTCCTAAGGGCCGCTGCATCTGCTCTGGATTGCCTCCCGCAAATCACTCCGTAGATAAGGGGGTAGTCTAAATGTGGCAGTTTATCCGACCATGTATGCTGTACTAGCTGGTATAAATATTCTCCCATGCTATCACAATCATCGTGGGACTAGCTAGATCTTACCAGCATATTAGCCTGGCCACGTAGGACACCTAAGTAATTAGACCAGAGAGAAATGCTGTTTGCTTCCAAGCAAACAAGCATGGCTCCCTGATATACTCAAAGGCAACTAAAATATAAAACTACAATGAAGTAGAGAAGACTTGTGAAGGCTTGGAGAAATATTTAACTGGCATTGGTGTTGGTCAAGGTACAGAGACATGCCATCTCAGAAACCCCCTTTTCTACACGACAAAAAGCATTCCTAAGCAGATTTCGGCTCAAAAAATTAGCACAGTAAAGGCCCTAGGTGAGGTGCAGGGAGGGATTACCTAAGGGCATTGGACCCTCCCTGCTTTCCATAACAGTGGGAGGAAGGTATGAGTTACAGGGATATAAACTAGCCGGTTCCCGCTCTCGCTTCCTTCTTCCTTGTTGGATTTCTCCTTGTGAGCGTTCATTCCCCTTGGAAGCTTTTACACGTGGTGGTCGCCATCTTGGCCTACACGTGGCTGGGGTTCTAGCCTGGAATCCTAAGCATCGGGTTTTTTCCTTTTGCTGATTTGTATGCCTGAACCTGTGATAAGTAAAGCCTTTTAAAACTGCATTGGATTCCTGAGTTTTCATCCATTCCTCGCCGGCTTCGGGAGGTAGAAGGGAACTCGCTTCCCGGCAATGTCGGGGACCCGGCGGAGCGCCCCGACATTTGGCGTCCCTGGCGTGGGCACCACGAACATCGTCTGGTCTAATTATCATCAAACAGAGATCATCTGCCTCCGAACCATGAGTAAAATGATGGATATCTCATGGTAGAGATACATTGTATCTTTATTGGCTCAGAACCATACATAGCCCAGTCTATAAAGTTCCTTTCTGAGAACTACTCTATCTTTTCACAAATCATCTGGGTCCTTGCGATTTTTAAACTGTACCTTTGTGTAAGGACAATGTTTAATAGAGAGAGGGAAGAAAGTAATAAATTGAATGCAAACTTAAGGGACGAGGTTTACTCAGCGATTAAAGATATAAGTGAGGATCATAAAACTACAGGTAGACTGGTCTTAAAGCTTGAGGACAGAATTATTAAACAGAGTTTAAAATTTGAAAAGAAATTAGAAGAACAGGAAAGTAAAATTATTAAACAGAATTTAAAATTTGAGGAAAAATTACAAGAACAGGATTTAAAATTCAAGGAAAAATTAGAAGAACAGGATTTAAAATTCAAAAGAAAAATAGAAGAACAGGATTTAAAATTCAAGGAAAAAATTAGAAGAACAGGATTTAAAATTCAAAGAAAAATTAGAAGAACAGGATTTAAAATTCAAAGAAAAATTAGAAGAACAGGAAAGCAAAATTATTAAACAGGATTTAAAATTTGAAGTAAAGTTTGAAGAGCAGAAGAAGGATATCAATAAAATCAGCACTATCTTAGAGGAAGAAATTGACAAACAGAGAGATAGAATAGATGGACAGAAAGAGGAGGTTTGGAAGTTACACATAAGATTGAAAGAACAAAAGGAAGAAATATATAGGAAACTTGATAACTTAAACCAAGAAATGGATGTGTTACACAGTGAGATCTGATTTCATAACTTATCAATCAGGACCTAGCGCATACGCAAACTGAGGCGTGAACCAACTAAAAGCCGTTCACAAACACGCCCCAAGGCTGTAGACTTGAAAAAAGGTGTATACATTCCCAGCAAAAAAATCTAAAAAGAATTCTAATGTGGCTGATAACTTAGAGGAGGAACAGGAAAACCCAGAGGAGGCTAATTCCCAAGCTGAAAATCTCCCCAGAGTTCATACCCTCAATGGGGTAGATGTTCCTCTGCCAGATACTACAAGCTCTGATGAGGAAGAACGGGAGGAACAGGTTAGCTCGAATCAAAGAGCAAAGTGCAGCAATCTTTCTCATGACCAATCTAAAGATAAAGTAAAACCGATTCATGGAGACTTAAAAAATTGAGTCAATAACCCCGTTTAGGAAGGCTTGCGACAGGTTTGGAATATCAAGTCCTTATACTTTAAAATATTTAGCTGATTGGAGCAAAAATAGTCAGTGGGTATTGGGAGACTTTGAAATGGTAGCCCATACTTGTCTAAACAAATCACAGTACATGCAATGGCAAATGTGGTATGCAGATGGGGTTAACCGGAATATTGACACTTTAAGAGAAAAGGAATCAGGCCATACTATAACTTTTGCCATGCTAAAAGGTGAAGGTGAATGGCAAAAAGAAAGCAAAACAAGCGACATTACCTGAACCTATTTTAAAATTTGTTCGGGAGACAGCATTAAAAGCGTGGGAAAGAGTAGGTTCCGACCCAGAATTTCTAGGTAGCTATACGAAAATTTACCAGGGTCGTGATGAACCATACTTTGATTTTGTTGGGAGATTATGTGAAACAATCCAAAGACAGGTTCAAGACCCAACCACTCAAGAAATCCTAAAACAAAACTTAGCATATGAGAATGCTAATCAAAAATGTCGAGCATTACTATATAGTATTAAGGAAAAGGATGACCTCATGGGGTATCTAAAGGCCTGTAGAAATGTCGGTTTAACCTCCCATAGAACACAGGATGATATAGAGGCTTATCCCATACAGCAGGAGGATCAGGAGAGGGATGAAATGTCAAACAGCTTTAGGGGGAGAAACAATAAACTTCAAAGGATAAACAATAATCGGAGAAACGATTCTAATAATCGCAACTCCACCCCTCGGAGGGCCCCACCTGGACCATGCCCAAGGTGCAGAAAAGGAAAACATTGGGCCAGAGACTGTCGGTCTTGGAGGCGAAGTCACCCTCAGGCTTCATCTGGACAGATAACCTGCTTTAGCTGCGGAAAGAAGGGATACACCCGTAGACATTGCCCATCTTCTAAAACTATCAATACAGGGCAACATTCTAATAATCCCTTTATAGGAAATGTTACATGGACCCCCTCCCAGGTTCCACAAGCTCCGCAGGCTCAAATAACATCTATGCCTCCCCCCTAATGCGGGAAACTGGGTGGGGGGCCAGCCCCAGGCCCAGCTGAATCCAGGGGCACTCTCCTTCATTCCACCTGCCCAGTATCCTCCGAATCAGAATCCACAGAATTACAGTCAATAAATGCTCTCTGGCCTACCCCATCAGGCAGTGGCAGTCTCGACATTCTCTGCCCTAAGACTGTCACAATATACCCAATTCAAGACCCCTACATGCTAAAAACAGGGATAAAAAGGACCTGCTCCCCAGGTAATATGGGTTTAATTCAGGTGAGCGATTGGCTGAAATTTAAGGGAATTATGGTGCATTTCGGACTTCTGGATCCTGAATCTCATGGAGAGATAATACTGTCAATATCTGTGCCAACTAAATGGACTTTTAAAAAAGGGGAACCACTTGCTAAACTATTATTATTTTTTGAGGATCCGTGTAGTCAGTCCGAACACCCTACAACTGGTGGCTTAAACAGTACCAACCATTCTGCCAACTTCATTGTTGGTTATAAAGTCACACAGAACCAAGCCCACCAGCCACCTGCTAACTATCTAGTTGGGTACACTGCCAGAATTTCTCAGGCCAAGCGGCCGGTTATACCCATCGAAATTTATAAAAGGAAATTCAAAGGCATGTTGGATACAGGGGCAGACATATCCATAATCTCCACCAAGTATTGCCCCTCTAACTGGGCCCTAAAGAAAGTGTCCCATAGCCTGAGCGGGGTAGGCAATATCTCCTCCTCTCTTCTCCGACAGAGTGCGAGGTGGCTGCCGTGTATTTGCCCTGAAGGGAATGTAGCCATGGTCCAGCCTTATATAGCCCCTATGCCTTTAACTTTATGGGGTCGAGACATGCTGGAGCAGTGGGGGGCAGTAATCCACATACCTCGTCCAATTCCCCCATCGAGCACCAATTCCAGCTCTCCATAATAAGCCTAACACCGGGAGTAACCCTTTTTAATTGGGGCCGCTGTGGTTAAGCGCCCACCACCTATCTGTATTCAGTGGAAGTCTGACAAACCTATATGGACACCACAGTGGCCCCTCAATACCAAAAAGTTAGAGGCGCTAACAAATCTAGTGGAAGAACAGCTGAAATTAGGACATATTGAGGAAACGTTTTCAGAATGGAATTCTGCTGTTTTTGTAATACAGAAAAAATCAGGCAAATGGCGTTTGCTGATTGACTTAAGGAATGTAAATTCTACTATGGTCCCCATGGGAGCCCTACAACCTGGGCTCCCCTCTCCAGCAGTTATTCCTAAGGATTGGCCGCTAATTATCATAGATTTAAAAGACTGCTTTTACAGCATACCTATCCACCCAGATGATCGGAAAAGGTTTGCATTTTCAGTCCCTTCCATTAATCATAAAGGTCCTTTACGTAGGTTTCAGTGGACAGTATTGCCCAAAGGGATGACTAATTCACCTACGATGTGTCAACACTTTGTTGATGAGGTTTTGCGACCCATTCGTGCTAAATTTCCTGGTGCATACATCATCCACTACATGGATGATATCCTGCTAGCTTGTGATAATTCCAGAGATCTCCAGAATTTATATAATGATGTAATGACTGTTTTACCAGAGGCTGGCTTACAAGTAGCTACAGAAAAAATCCAGATGCAGCCTCCATATGAATATTTGGGCTATGCTCTTGACCGCACTACAGTGTGTCCTCAAAAAATTTCCATTAGTCACAAAGGGCTCAAAACCTTGAATGATTTTCAAAAACTGCTGGGGATATCAACTGGGTGCGCCCCTCCCTTGATATTCCTAACTGTGAGCTCAGTAACCAGTTCCACAAAGGTGATCCTGCTTTAAATAGCCCAAGGCAGCTAACTCCTAAAGCTCAGAAGGAATTAGATTTTTTCATGGATCGGCTTCAAAAATCTTACCTCTCCAGATTTAATCCCGGAGAAAAGGTATGGTTCTTGGTCTTCAACACTCCCGAGTCTCCAACTGCTGCTATAGCCCAATTATCTGGACCGTTAGAATGGGTTTACTTACATAACAAGCAGAATCGTACTGCTACACCTTACCTTGAGATGATAGCTAACCTTATAATTAAGGGAAGATCAAGAACCCAAGTATTACTTGGACATGACCCCCATGTAATTGTACTACCTGACCCTAAAAAGAAATTGAAGCTGTTTTACCACTCAGTGAAATCCTTCAGAGAGCTTTAGCAGATTTTTCAGGAGAAATATCTTATTACCCAGCTGGAAAAACCTGGGAATTTCTGAAAAGGACACCTTTTGTAATTTCCACCATTGTCCGCTCCTCTCCCATTCCTGATGCTCCAGTGTATTATACTGATGGCTCCTCATCAGGAAGGGGTGGAATTACAGGTCCTTCGTTGACCACTACTGTGCATACAAATTATAAATCTGCCCAACAAGTGGAACTCGCCACCCTGATACATTTACTATCCCATGTATCTGGCCCATGTAATGTGGTGAGTGATTCTGCATATGTAGTTGGTTTATTTCCTGGAATTGTCACTGCTTCTTTAAATTCCCATAATCCTATAATCCAGGAGCTAGTCCATAAACTACAAGATCTCCCCTGAAATAGAACATTCCCTATATACATCTCCCACATCCGTTCTCACAGCCGACTCCCGGGCCAATGGTTCGAGGAAACGAAGCAGCAGATCTCTTGGTAGCACCAGTATTTAAATCAGCTGAGGAAGAGCACCAGACTCTACATACAAATGCCCACCGCCTTCATGTACACCATGGCATCCCATGGAGACAAGCTAGACAAATTGTCCACAACTGTCCTGTCTGTGCTCCTTTACATTGTACATCTCATGTAGCAGGAGCAAATCCTCGAGGTTTACAGACAAAACCAATTGTGGCAGATGTATATAACTCATACTAACTTATTTCCCAACAAACCTTTCCTTCATGTGGTCATCGATACATATTCCCGGTTCATATGGGCTGTTCCTATGACGTCTGAAAGAGCTAAATCTGTTTGTTCATTTTTACTCCAGTGCTTCTCCGTCATGGGTATTCCCCATACCATAAAAACAGATAATGGTCCTGTTTACACCAGCAAAACCTTCAAATCCTTTTTGCGAGGAATGGCAGATCAAACATATTACAGGAATTCCATATAATCCACAAGGACAAGGAATAGTTGAACGTGCCCACAGAACGCTTAAAACTCAGCTATTAAAGCAACGAAAAACAAGTATGCCTCCAATGGATTCTTTATCTTTAACATTATTCACCTTAAACTTTTTAAATATACCTCAAGGAGATCCCTATACCGCTGCTGAACGTCACTTTCAAGAAGATATGCAAACTCAAAAAACAGTCAATTCACCTATCTGGGTGAAAATTGATGATAAATGGATTGCAGGTCACCTCCTCATTCGGGAAGAGGCTATGCTTTCATTTCTACAGACGTTAACCCTGCCAAGAAACTCTGGGTTTCTCTGCGACTTGTTAAGACTAGAATTCTCCAAGAATCAGAATACAACTAATTCTTTCAATATAAAGTCTTAAATTTTAAATTGCAAGTTGCTGTTTAAACTTCCTGGATTGGTTCATTCTAATAATGATCTTGTTTTGCAGTCTGTGATCATGGTTCATGTCTAATATCTTGCCTTACAGCCTAAATATTTTCTTTCTTACAAAAAAAAAGGATGGAAAAATGGGTGGACTCTGAATATAGTGCTCATGTCAATATGTTTCAAGGACTAATGTTAAAGTTTCCTTTTTTAATGTTTTGCTCACAGGTATTTGCAGAAAAAGAACTTCGCTGCTGCAGATTCTTTCTATGTTGCTTCGAGGCTTTGGACTCTGATCACAGTGCTCATTACAAAAATGTTTGCTAAATCAATGAAAAATTGTTTTTCTAATGATTCTGTTCACAGAATGAAATATTGGAATCCAGTAAACTTGCGCTACAGTGCTCAATACTCTGAGACTCCTAAAACAGTGCTCGCGAAAAAATTTAATAATTTGCAAAACTAATTTTTCCCAATGCTCTATTCACAGGAAAAGACACTTTCTCACCATCATTTGCCGGCTTTATATTCATGAAGCGCTTGACTCGTTACCATTTATCACCCTAAATGGGTCACATATACAGCTGTAAGATATTGATCGATCAAATGTATGTGTGCGTGTGTGTGCATGTGGTGGCCACCATTATGTTTGTGATTAATGTTGTGTCTATGTTATGTCTCAACTACTACCTTCTCAATTTCTGACCACTACAAACCTCTATTACATTCATCAGCTCCACTGCTGATCCACTAGATTTATCAATTTTAAAATCATCAATTCTCATACTTATTTCCCTGCTCCACCCATGTTGGAGCTTCTTTATGTTCTTCTCTCCATCCCAGACTTGGATCCCTACAAAGCCTTAAAATCTCTACTTGTGATTAACCTCGAAAAGTGTTTTGTCTCGCCTAAAATTAAGCTACAGGTACATTTACCGGTGCCAGTGTTCCCTTGCTGAAGAAGCCCTGCAAGACACCCACACCGATGTTCCTGACACCTGTTCCAGCGCTCAAGACTCCTGTTCCAAGGGTGCTAATAATAGTCGAGGGTACTAATGCCAACCTAGAACTGAGCATTAAATAGAGGCAAAAGGATACACATGACAACCTTTTAATGTATGTTCTGTAATCCATAGTCTGGAAGGGAAGGAAAAGAGAAAGAGAGAGAAAGGGAAAGAAATAAAGAACCTGCCATGGAGCAGGGCTGGGGAAGGGGGGAGGAAACCGGGGATTTTGGTGGTGGGAGATAGGCACTGGTGGAGGGACGGGTGCTGAAACACTGTATGACCAAAACCCAAACATGAACTTTTTAATTGTATATCTTTTTATTTGTATATCTCACGGTGGTATAATAAAATACTTAAAAAAATAAATAAAAGAAAAAAAAAAGACTCCTGTTCCAGAGTTCGAGATATTACACCAATGTTCCAGACACCTGTTCCAGCACTCAAGACTCCTGTTCCAGAGTTCGAGATATTTGTTCCCGTGTTCCAGCACTCAAGACTCCTGTTCCAGAATTCGAGATACTTGTTCCAGTGTTCCTGAGACCCGATCCAGTTTTCCTGACAATTTAACGAGTTCCTGATCGCTGCTCTCCAGAGACTCATACTCATATGATCACCGCTATTGCTGTCCCAGAAGTAGCCCCACAGACTTTGTTCCAGACACCCGACTTTACATAAAATATAGCAAATTACTATCACAAATTATGGACAGTGCAAACTATAGTCCATTATAATCAGACAGCTAGAAACACTTTGTCATGAACTTTGCTTTGGGTCCAAAAAACAAGTTAGGATCCTAAAGTAACATGTGTTATCATTTTGTAATTGGAATTGTTTTTTCTTATCTTAATTTTCTGTACATTACTAAATATTTCTTACCTTTTCAATTTTTATTAGTAAACTAATCAGGGGGAGTTGTTGCAGGACTCCTAAGGGCCGCTGCATCTGCTCTGGATTGCCTCCCCGCAAATCACTCCGTAGATAAGGGGTAGTCTAAATGTGGCAGTTTATCCGACCATGTATGCTGTACTAGCTGGTATAAATATTCTCCCATGCTATCACAATCATCATGGGATTAGCTAGATCTTACCAGCATATTAGCCTGGCCACGTAGGACACCTAAGTAATTAGACCAGAGAGAAATGCTGTTTGCTTCCAAGCAAACAAGCATGGCTCCCTGATATACTCAAAGGCAACTAAAATATAAAACTACAATGAAGTAGAGGAGACTTGTGAAGGCTTGGAGAAATATTTAACTGGCATTGGTGTTGGTCTTTGGTACAGTGACATGCCATCTCAGAAACCCCCTTCTCTACATTACAAAGGCATTCCCGGCTCAAAACATTAGCACAGTAAAGGCCCTAGGTGAGATGCAGGGAGGGATTACCTAAGGGCATTGGACCCTCCCTGCTTTCCATAACAGTGGGAGGAAGGTCTGAGTTACAGGGATATAAACTAGCTGGTTCCCGCTCTCCCTTCCTTCTTCCTTGTGGGATCTCTCTCTTTGTGAGCGTACATTCCCCTTGGAAGCTTTTACACGTGGTGGTCGCCATCTTGGCCTACACGTGGCTGGGGTTCTAGCCGCGAATACTAAGCATCGGGTTTTTCCTTTTGCTGATTTGTATGCCTGAACCTGTGATAAGTAAAGCCTTTTAAAACTGCATTGGATTCCTGAGTTTTCATCCATTCCTCGCCGGCTCGGAGGTAGAAGGGAACTCGCTTCCCGGCACTGTCGGGGACCCCGGCGGAGCGCCCGACACTAATCCTGGCCCTCCACCCCAGCAGAGCCGTGCAACAAGCCAGACGACCCCCAACTCCATGAGGGCCTCCATTCTCCACATCCAGACTTTCCTCTCATCAGAACTCCACGCAGAAGACCAGCCTATGACAGCCCGGCTTGCGTGGCCGCTTGTAGCTGTGCGGTACATCAATAAATGCTGGATTTAGAGATAACTGCAAAGAATATGCTACCCTGCACGGCAGAGCCTGGCAAGCTACCCATGTCGTATTTGATATGCCAAATACCAGTAACAATTATAGACCTAATTCCCATGACCTGATGGAATGGCTTGAGGCTCTTTATGTTCCTGGAACAAGCAGGTGCCCTGGGCTCTACTAGCATGAGACAGGACATATGGAGATATTACTGGTGCCCGCTCGAGCTAATCGATTATGAATGGGAAGACAGTGATACAGTGATGATTATAAGAAATCACTATTAGATTAAAATTTATGTTTTAATCTAAATTCTGTATGGTTTTAGAAACTGTAAAAGACATATGATATAATGAATTTATACTCTAAATTTGAATGCCAGAGAAATTAGAAAATTAATATTTCTAAAGTAAGAATGCTTCTTTTGGGTGTGACAAAGTAGTCACATTTTCTACTATTACATACATTTTTTGAAGTCTAAATATTTCTGTTAATCCAGAGCAACTATTTACTGATAGACTTCCTAAGTTTCTATTATTTTTAGGGATGATATTGATAGAGACACAGAAAAAGAAATAACATGAGAAAAATCATTACATCATACTTTGGACACCATATTAAAAGTACATTGAAGATCACTTGATCACTTGACATCCCATTATTCATCAATTTGCTCAAGCAGGGCCAGTAATATTTCCATTTGACCCTATCACGTGCCAGTATAGCCCAATGGCGTCTGAATGCTTCAGGAATACAAAGAGCCTCAAACACTTCATTCAGGGTCTTGACGAAGAAATCTGACCATCTTGTAGGTGGGTGACCACGTGATCTTTTGACATCCAGTGGAATCCAGTTGGTAAAAGCTCTAGTCCAGCGGTCTTCTCCAAATCGCATTACATGTCCAGCCTATCTGATTTTCGATGACTTGGCAAATGAGACAGCATCCCTGAATCTGAAACGTTGACTGGGGTCGGAACTCCGGATTCTTTCTCTCACTTGAGTGAGGCGTAATCTCAATATGACAAAAATATACAAGGTTAAATATTTTCTTTAAAATATATTTCAAAAAGGGGCTGAAGTGATAGCCCAGAGGGTAGGGTGTTTGCCTTGCATGCAGCCGGCCCATGCCGGCCTGGTTTCGATCCCCAGCCATCCCATATGGTCCCCCGAGCACCACCGCCAGGAGTAATTCCTGAGTATAGAGCCAGGAGTAACCTCTGAGCATTGCCGGGTGTGACCTAAAATATATATATATTATATATATATATATATATATATATATATATATATATCAAAGAAAGAATTATATTTCAATATATTTCAAATATATTTCAATATATTTCAAAGAAAGAAATATATTTTTTACAAGATGAACTTAGTAACTTAAGTCATTGGGATAGAGAATAGTATTTCTCATAAAACTCCTAATCAAACTAATGTTTATAGTGATACGGTGGAAGTTGAGGTGTAGAATGTCCAGTCACTTTAAATTTTTACCCTGGAATAGGAAGCAAATCAGAACGTAGGATGGAATAGCGGGGGGGGGGGGGGTCAGATTTAGCTACATAAAAGGAAGCTCCAGACCTTCCTCCCTCCCCCACCCCCATTGCTGGGGCCCAATACAGGTTGGACCATGTAGGGCCAGAAAGTTCAGATGCTAAAGGATCAGAAGCCCAGGTAGTGACTGATGTAGGCAGGCAGACAGGGGGTCCCCACATGGCAATGAAGTTTTGCCCTTTGGCTGCCCAGAGTCACCTTTTTGGAACCAGGAACCAAGACTTGGTGAGACCCATTATCAAACAACAAACCCTGTGGGAACTGGATCAACCTTTTTCTGCCCAGACGTTAATGCAGCTACATTCCAGGACAGAAGATCCAGCAGGAACAGAGGTCAAGATAAAGATATTTTAAAAGAAGACCCATGGCAGAGTCTGGCAAGCTACCCGTGGTGTATTTGATATGCCATAAACAGTAACAATAATGGACCTCATTACCAACGAATGGAGACATTACTGGCGCCCACTAGAGCAAATCTATGAACAGCGGAAAACAGTGATACAAGTGAAATGAAGACTACTCCCAAAGCCTACTCCCTTTGGTAACAGCCCTAGCAACCTAGGTTGAAGCCCCATATGGGAGTAGCTTGGGAAGAAACCTATAAATGCCATCCTGACAGAGTGCACATGCTGCCTGGGTGCACATGCTGCCTGAACCCATGTGGACAAGCACATGTGCTGCCTGAGCATGTGTGTTGCCCACATCTCCCCTCTTGAGATGTGTACTCTCTTACTCTCTCTCCATCTTTGGAGTAGCCTGCCTTCTCCCTTGAACATGTTACTCTCTCTCTCTCTCTCTCTCACTTTCCCTCCTCCTTCCCTTTCCTAAAACCTCCTTAATAAAACCTGGTTTACTTCACTGCTCATCGACTCCTGAAAAATTTTTTTCTGCGAGGAAAGACAAGAACCCTGGGTAAGGCTGACTTTCTTTTCCTGCAAAGAGCAATTCCTAGCTCCAGCCTGAGTCTGTTGCTCCCCGAGAAATCTTGGATGGTGGGGATCAACTCCCGTGCTGAGAGATCAAGTGGACATCAAGTGTGGCTTGACGGCCACCTCGTGGTGCTGATGGGGCTCAGGCCCAGGCCATGCAGGGGCTCACTGCAGACTTTATCAGTCCTTAGCCTGCCCAGCGAGATATAGGAGATAGAGGCAACTCTGGAGAAAAGCAACCATCTCTCTCCCCCTTCCAGCCTCACAAAAGCCACCCGTGAGGCCCACCTGCATCAGTGGCAACATACTGACCACAGGAATTTTAGCTGCACACAAGTGGCTATGGCCAAAGACTAGTAGAACTGTGACAGGAAGACAGGAAGTGCTGAGGTACAATTGGGAGGCCCAGCAACACATTAGGTGCACAGGAATCTCACCCATTAGCATGTGGTCATGGCTGGAGGCTGAGAAAGTGGACACAGATAGAGAGAGCAACACAAAGCAGGATTGGTTATTGCTCAGCGGAAGCAAGAAGAGTGTGTGGGACAGGAGAGGGAAGTCTTCTATGGAGGGAGCAGCCTCAGGCACTGGATAGGGGGCATTGTAAAAGAGGTCTTGATGAAGAGCCTCCTAGAGACTCCTAGCTTCTTACAGTAAACTAATTTTTCAATCTTCCAAGTTTTGTATGCAAATATTTCATAATTCTCAAGAACCCATCAGTGGCAGGAAAGTCTGCTTGTGTATTAACAATACCAACAAGGGGATTTTGGTGTTGTTATCATTAAATTGCTATAATTGAGTGTTTTGCAAAGTCAAGGTATTTAAATGCACTTTGTGATGAGCAAATACTGGAAAAGAGCAGGAGAGCTAGCTCAACCAGTTGAATGATGATTTGCAAACAAGAACCCTGAATTTTTTCTCTCTCACACCACTTGGTCCCTTGAATGTGCTCAGAATGACCTTTGAACAAAGGGCGAAGATTAGTTCTTGAATAATTCAGGGTATAGATCTGAAAACAAACCCAAAATCAAATGCTGAAGAAAAACCCCAAAGACCTTAGGCACCAACCTTGATGATTCTTCTTATGATTTAAATTTTAGAAGAGGTGTATTGTAATTGTGATAACATCAGTGAAGTAGTTTTTGGTAGGCTCAAATCTCGATGAGGTTAATAACTTAACAAAATTTGCCCTTTCCGTTCACAAGCTTATATTTTCCTTTCTATCTAAACCTTTTATTTCTCCCATGTTATTAAAACTGATTTTCTTTAACATTCTCCTATGACACAGATCAGCAAGGGAATCAGTACTATTAAAGGAGATCTTAGAATGAAATCAACTGTGGAATGTTTTACAAATGTGGTTCAATAAACTCCATATAATTTCAAAAGAAAATGATGCATAGAAGAGCATCTTGGGAATTAGCATAAAAAACACTGTTTCACTTAGAAGCAAGTGAGAAGGACCTTGGGGAGAATAGGACTACTTTTTAAATAGCCTGATTGGAAAAAAAAGGCTCTTACTGGGGTTCTAAAGAACAAAATTTGCATATTAATAGAAGATTAAAGTGCCCATCAAGTATTCTGAAGCAGTTACTTTCTCTTGTCTATTTTGTTCTTCACATAAACATCTTTCATAAGAAAAGAAACTTGTGCCTTTGCTGCTATTTCAATGAGTCTCCAAGGTTTCCTGTTACAATAGGACAGATTTTTAAAATGTCTAAAACTCTTGAATAAAGCTCTTTGGATTTTTATTTATGAACACAATGAAAGGGTTACTTTCAGGAAAAAATAGATCCCTTTAGGAGAAAGGACATATCAGAAAATATTCTTTAAGGAAGTTTTTCCCTAACAAAAATAAAAGAAAGAATGAGAAGGAAGAAATATTCATCATGAATAAATAAATAAAAATGGAAAGCCTCTTGGAGTGCCTCATATATATTCTTCAAAAGTAATTTTTGTCTGATGACAGCCAATGATAAAAAAAATAATGAAAAGAGAATGGAGACATTTATAGGTGGCAAGAGCCCGGCAATATTTAATAGAGTTTCATTGTGCCCCAAATACAATTGTTGGTATAGTGTTTGTGACATTAGTTCCTGTCCATCTTTTGGCTTATGTTCTTATAAGGAAATAGCTCATGAAGAGTATGGTTGCTCCTCGTAATAATGTTCTTGAAATAGAAAATATTGTCAAATTCAATGTAAAAATTCATCAAAGAAATATTGTGGTTTATTATTTAACAATCAAGAATGTGGAAGTAAAAAGCAAACTTCCCACTCCCAACCACCTCATTTCCATTTCTCCCTGTATAGTTTTAAAACATCTTCAAGTTGAGACCCGAGGATGTGCTTTCTGTGGCTTTATCTGGAGACTGACAAGGAACACACCTAAGAAGTCACAGGAAACTCATTTTTTCTTCGTGATTATAACATCAACGACTGCTCTTTTGCTGATACAGTCTCTCAGCAGGACAATTTATTTGATAAAAAAATAGCATCTTTCTGTCTTTCCAATTAAGAATGTCTAGGATAAAAGTGAATTGCACGTAAATTAGTTTTCACACCCTATTAGGGTCTTTTATGTGAAGTAATCATTTCCGTTATTTTGAGGCTGGCCTTCCCTTATTATCAGTGTGCGATGTGAAAGCTTAGCTTGAAATGGTGCAGTGGACAATGGATCTTTGTGCCTATTTTGGGGTCTGTCTTTCTTGCTTTCTGCTCCAGGGACTCTCCCATCCCCAGTGACAAAGAAGCCCAGAAGAGTGAGGGTACTCCAGCTTTGTGAGCACTGAGAACTCATCTCTCAGGAAGTGCTTCTTTTCTCTGACTTTTAGGATGGCGAAGCTTCTTTCTCAGCAGCGGGTGTTGCGGGCCTACCCCAGCAGCCGGCTGCCATTGCGCATGCTCTGGGTAAGACTCAGCACTGGTAACTTTTAGAGTACTGTGGAAGTTTCCAAACATCTTTTGCTGTTAGTTCTTTTTCGTCTTGCTAGTTTCAGTTCCAGGACTACCTACCCTATTTTACCTTAAAGAACTATTTAGGATTTTATCAGATTTTGGATGTCTTTCTTCACTCAATCCTTCTTTTAGAAATAAGATATTTCCAATCGTATTTCCCTCCAAAATAAAATATAACAAACATTAAAAAAGTCACCAGAAGACATTTCCTGCAAAAATCTTGTCTCTCATCTCTCACCACTGAGTTCTGCTCAGAAATTGATATGGCAGAGGGGATAATCAGTATTTTGAAAAGAAGACTTTCTGCGACTATAGTATTTTACAACTTTTAATTGAACAACAATGAATTACAAAGTTACAAAGATATCAGTGGTTAAATTTAAGGCTTATATTTTTCCAACACCAATATCTTCACCAGTGTTCACTACTTTCCACCAATATCAACATAATGTTTCTGGCTAAGATCTGGGAATATTTCTGGAAACTGATCTAAAGGCCTACTTAGAATTTTTTGTTAGGTGAGACTGAGAACAAAGGACACATCAGAAGTGGTCCTAACACAGCTATTCAGTAGCAATTTTTGTTTAATTTATAAATTCTATCTCTGTAAAATAATTTTATTTATTAACTCAATCTTTAAAATTTTCTATTGTTTTTGAATTAATAGAGTGTATTGCATTATAAAATGTCAAGGAACCGTAAGACATCTCTTTAGTTAATGTATTTTACAAACCTAAATATAACTTCATGTCTGCTCTAATTATATTGGCAATCATCCCAAAGACTTCCAAAATGCCCTTAGATTTGGTTTCTCTTAGATTTGGTTTACATTTTATTTAGATTATGCACTTTAACTATTGCCATTGATTTTAAATCCCCATCTTTGTTATTTAAGATACCTTTTTCTCTTAGCACTTTCTCCCTTTCTGACAATTTCTTATTAGTAATTATTTGTCCTATTACTTTAGCACTAAAGACAATGACAGCTATGAACAGTAGCTCCTGCTCATTGAGCTATTCCTGTTACCCTGAAGACATTCTAGAATCTAATGAAGCATATATTATCATTACTAAAACATGATGGAAAATCATTGAATGCTTGAAGACTCTCCCAAAGGCATACTAATGGTGAATAAGATGCCCAAACAGTTCTCACTCTGAAGTGAGAGTCCCTCTTCTTGAACAGTTTAGGGCAACACCAACATGACAGGCAATGGTGACTTTGCCAATGTCCTTATCTAGGCATTCTTATTTTCTTAGGCTCTAGTATTCTAATATAATTTTATGCCTTCAGTCATTTTTAACTTCTCAGTATGCAATTTTATGTATCAAGTGATTTTTATCTCTTCCCGGTATGTTGTTGGCCTCTTAATACAAAACTCTTGCCTGTCTTACATGAAGTTTCTGATGCACTTTTCCTTGCTCATTTACTACATCTTTCTACATGTCCCACAGAAACGAAAAAGCACACAGTGGGTTGATATCATGTTATTAAAATCGGCTATGCTGCAATGAATTATACAAAGTTAAAGTTTGTCCAATCTCTTTGCTCCTAAATTACAATCTTAAAATCTCCATAGGGTATTTTTGCTCTTAGGTTGTCTTATGTTACTTCCTCACTGCCACACAGTACTTTTTTATTGTTATTTAATGATAATTGATCTGGTTATGCTGCAGAAATCAACAAAAATGAGAAATCCCAGCGGACTCAAAAATATGTCTAGAATGTTATCTGTAAATAGAGACAGTTTTACTTTTCTCCTTTGTAGTGTTTTAGGCCTTTGGGTTCTTTTCTTAATATTATAGTGGCTAAGACCTTTGCTGCAATATTAAATAGATGTGGTGGAAAATTAATACTTATGTCATAGCCCCAAATATAAGAGGGAAATTATTAACACACAATACAAAGGAAATATAGTTCATAAGTGCTAATTTTATTTTGTTTTAACTGCATCTATGGAGGAGATAATTAATTTTCTTTTACGTATTTCTAATAATGGAAAATTATGTTGATCTTTAAATGAAAAAATCACAGTTATGATCCAATGCTAATATATATGATCATAGTATTATAAACAGCATTATAAAAGATATAGGGTTAGTTTTTATAAAACACTGAATATAGGTGTATGCATATGTATGTATACTATATATACTATGAAATATACATTATAGAAAAGTTTTATATATACATACATACATACATGTATATATCATTAACTTTTCTAAGAAGCTGTTAAACGTTTGGGGCAGAGGATGTAGATAAGTGCTGGAATTCATACTTTGCATGTATGAGGTTCTGAAATTCAATCCAAGGCATTACACCAAAAAAAAGAGAAGAATAAAATGGATATGAGGAGACGAATGAGAGGAGGAGGAGAAGGAAAAGGAGGAGAGAAGGAGAAGGGGAGAACAACAATGAGAAGAAGGAGGAGGAGGAGAAGAAGGAGGAGAATAAGAATAAGAGAAAAAAAGAGGAGATATGTGATAAAGTATAAAACCAAAATTGCTCATCATCACAATTATACACAAGTGCAAATCAAAATGACAATAAGATGTTACATCATACTAGTTGAAAATGGCCTTCCATGAAAATGCAAAACAACAGCAAAATAAACATATTTGAGGCATATAGAATAAAAGAAACAATCATATTGGTTGAAATATAAAATGATTTGACTTTCATGGCAAATCATATGGACAGAATACAAAATATAAAAAATAAATCTACTATGAGATTTCAAATCTGGATAAAAAATAAATAGGGGAAAACAAAATCCACACATTATTATTGGATAACCTTTTGATCACAGCTGTCTGTCTCCTACTCAGCAGGTGTCTGTACCCTAAACAGGAGCAGTGACTTGCCAGCTTGGGTTTTGTGTAGTAAGTGAAATGTTTTCTCTTTCCTGTATATCCTTTGCACAGTCTTATGTTAGAGCAATATCCTTTTGTGTAGACACAGGAAGATAGTTAAGGGTATAATTTTGTGATATAGGATTTAATTAATTCTGAAATATTTAATCGTGGGAATCCATCATATTTCCTAACTTAAAACCTTAGATGCTGTTAGATTGATTCTATTTCATTTCACCCCAAAAGAAAGGTGCAGGTACTCTGATAGACCCAGGGCAAACTGGGGAGTAAACTATCCTAGACTCAACATGGGACAGATTACGTGTCCTTAATATGCTAAGAGCAAGGTCATGGAACAAACTCTGTTCTGGCCTAAAGATAAACAACTGATTTCATATCTGGTTGGGGTTAGAATAAAACTAACCTTGCTCTCCATCTTTAGAGTAGCCCACGTTCTCCCTTGAGCACGTTCTCTCTCTCTCTCTCTCTCACTTTCCCTCCTCCTTCCCTTTCCTGAAATCTCCTTAATAAAACCTGTTTTACTTCACTGCTCTTCGACTCCTGAAAATTATTTTTCTGCTAGGAAGACAAGAACTCTGAGGAAAGCCTTGGTAAGGACAAGAACTGACTGTTCCTTTCTTTGCGAAGATGAATTCCTCACTCCAGTTTGATTCTGTGACTCCCTGAGAAATCTCGGGTGGTGGAGATCAACTCCTGTCAGAGAGATCAAGCAGACATTAGGTGTGGCTTGATGGCCACCTCGTAGGGCTGGTGGGGCTCAGGCACACGCTGTGCAGGGATCATCTCTGACTTTATCAGTCCTTAGCCTGCACAGCTGGTCCCAGGCAGCAGAGGTGGCTGGGGAGAAAGCGACCATCTCTCTCCCCCTTTCAGCCTTACGTAAGCCACCCATGAGGCCCACTTATATAAGTTTCGCTGCTAGAAACACTCCCTATATACAGTGCTTCTCCTTAGCATCCACTTACTGGCACGTTGAAATACACTCATAATTTTTTTTCAGATCTTGCCCCTCGAGGTGTAGCAGGTGTGGCGTATGTGCTCCTGGTTGGATCAGGTCAGGTGCTGGGACCCAACACCTCCCCGTGGGCCCTGGTTGGTTGAAGGTCTGACATAGAAAAAGACTGAGCCCCCTAACATGAACCCGGAGCCACGGCAGAGCCTGGCAAGCTGCTGGTGTTGTATTCGATATGCCAAAAAACAGTAACAACAATGGACCTCATTCCCAACAAATGGAGACATTACTGACACCTGCTCAAGCAAATTGACCAACAACAGGAAGACAAGTGACAACTAACAAGTGAGTATCCTCAGGGAAAAAAAAATGTTTATAAGTATCTGTATCTCTTACTGTGTTTGTACAAAAAAAAAAAAAGGAAAGGAAAAACAATGTGCTAGGATTCCACCATTGACCTGGGAGGTCTATAGCTCCAGGGCAGGATTCCATCTCTTGGGGGAGGTACCCTGGTAGATTGTCCCAGGAAGGAGGGCTATTATACCTTCTCATTGTTTCAGTATCAAAGTCCATTACCTCTTACAACTCCCAACCCCCCAACCTTTCTGGAGGTGTCAACCAGCAGACCTGAGTTGGGGGAGGGAGAGAGAGGAGAGAGAGGAGAGAGAGGAGAAAGAGAGGAGAGAGAGGAGAGAGAGGAGAGAGAGAGGGAGGGAGAGGAGAGGAGAAAGGGAAATTAAAGGAGAGTCCTGACAAGAGCCCATGATGGAGGACCTGGCGCTGAGCTTAGTACAGCTGGAGGGAGTTTTCCCTTACTGCAGGAAAATTCAGGTTCAATCCCCAGCATCCCATGTGGCCCCTGAGCATCATTGGAGTAATGTGATCCAAAGAGCAAAAAATGAGCCTGTGGTGGAAGGGTGGGGGAGTGTTAGTGCCCACCTGAATGTGCCAGGGGACCTTGCTGAACCCATTATCTGTTGAGGACCCCGCTGAACCTCAATAATGGCTTATCTTCAATCTCATGTACTTCCTTAAACATGTATCTTGCTTACTTGTTTCTCTTGCTTTCTTTGTCTCTTTTTGTGTTAGCTTCTCCACTTCGAGAAGCCTGTATTTGTTCTCTAACATGTACTTCTCCCTTTCTGTCTCTTTATATCTTTCTAAATGAGTTTCAAAAAAATCTTTCTTACTTCATCAAAACAAACAACAAATTAATCTCACTTATTTGAAAAATAAGTGAGGGTCCCAGTAACATGTCCTGTCTCATGCTAGTAGAGCCCAAGTGCATCTGCTTGTTCCAGGAACATAAAGAGCCTCAATCCATTCTGGAATGAGGTCTATAATTGTTACTGGTATTTGGCATATCAAATACAACACGGGTAGCTTGCCAGGCTCTGCCGTGCAGGTAGCATACTCTTGTAGTCATCTCTAAGTCCAGCATTTATTGATGAACCGTGTGGGCGGCTTGCAGCGCGCGAGCCAGGCTGTGATAGGCTGGTCTGCTGGGTGGAGTTCTGACGAGAGAGAAGTCTGGATGTGGAAAATGTAGGCCCTCATGGAGTGGGGGTCGTCTGGCTTTGTTGCAAGGCTCTGCTGGTGTGGCGGGCCAGGGCTAGAACCCGCCATCCCTCCCTGGGCTCCTCGTGAGCGACTACTACCTACACGGTAGAGCCTGGCAAGCTACCCGTGTTGTATTTGATATGCCAAATACCAGTAACAATTATAGACCTCATTCTGGAATGGATTGAGGCTCTTTATGTTCCTGGAGCAAGTAGATGCCCTTGGGCTCTACTAGCATGATACAGGACATATGGAGATGTTACTGGGGCCCGCTCGAGCAAATTGATGATGAACGGGAAGACAGTGATATAGTGATATTTGAAAAATACATATGCATGCTTATAGTAGTCAAGATCTGGATGAACCCTGCTGCAAATGACATGAAATGAATAAAGATATGGTAAATATGTATAGGTACATTAGTATATATGTATACATATGTGTACGCACACATATGTATACATATATACTAATGCACATAAATACCATATATTAATTCATTTTGTGTATATATATGCACACATACAAACATATATGTGTATATACATATTTGTGTGCATACATATATACATACATATAAACACATACATATGTGTACATACATATATATACATATATATACATATATATGTAGGCTGCAATGCTACTTAGTTGTAAGAAAAGATTAAACCTGGGCCAAAGATATAGAACAGTGGGCAAGGTGCTTGCCTTGCTTGTTATTGCCTCAGTTTTATCCCTGGAACCAGATATGATCCCCTGAGAACTGCCAGAAGTAAACCCAAGCACAGGAGATTGTTACCCAATAATTTAAAAAAAATATAGAAATAATAGGTGCCAGAGCACAGTGAGTAGGGTATTTGCCTTGTATGCGGATGACCTGGGTTTGATCCTCAGCATCCTATATGGTCCCCAGAGCTATATATATATATATATATATATATATATATATATATATATATATATATACTTATAAACTTATAAGTATATATATATACTTATAAACTTATAAGTATATATATATACTTATTAACTTATAAGTATATAATATTTTATAGATTTATAAACTTATATAACTTTAATATATATATTAAATAAGTCAGGAGAGAAAATCGGTACAGATGATCTACTCATATATTATACAGAGAGAAACAAAGAAAGTGTTCAAGCACAGTCCAGCGAAAATAAACCCTTACACTCTCATAACACATCTAAAGTTACAGAGGTGTAAGGAGGAGGGACTGAAAGTATAGAACAGTCTTTTATTTCTCAATTTTCCTTAAAAAGATTTGTTTTCTAGCAACTATTTCTATAGACTTAGTAGAAGAAAGGTCCCATCAATGCCAGCCTACCATCTGTTATGGTTCCTTAATATTTTTATTGTTAAGGAATACAATAGTGTTTCTTCCTTTAAAAAATTTGCTCTCAAATCTAATAGGGTAATTTATGCAGAGAAGACATATAACAGGCTATCTAGCATACACCGTGTAACTGATAAATTAATCAGTTTTTACTTACAATCTCAAGATTTTCTTCTGACATAATATAATTTTTTCTTTCAATGCATTTTTCAATTTTTATTCTATTTTGGAATCATTTCATTAGTTTTTGCAGATGCTTGACATTTCATTCATCTGTCTTTAAAGAAAAACTTTTCAATCATACTTTTTTCTTTCATTTTGTATAATTTATCTGTGTTACGGAGAGGAAATAGTTTCTTGGATTTTGAAAGGAGTACAGCTGCTGTCTAAAACTTGTTTCCTTAGTATATCTTTTACCAGAGCAAATTACTGTTCTCTTATTGACATGTTTTTACCCTTTGTCTTCATATTTCCCTTGAATTTTTATAATAAAATATTTTAATCTTTAAAAGTGGATTTAATTTGTAAAATTTATTTTATAAAGATATTTTACTTATTATAAAAGGTAGCAAGAATTTATAAGAGTTCAATATTTTTACAAGTTTATTTATTAAAATTTTATTAATATTTTATTATACAGTGAGATATACAATTACAATGTTGTTCATGTTTGGAGGTTTTGGTCACATAGTGTTCCAGCACCCCCCTCCACCAGTGCCCATTTCCCACCACGAATGTCCCCAATTCTCTCTCCACTCCCATAGCCTGCCTAAATGGCAGGTTCTTTATCTCTTTTTCTCTCTCCCTCTCTCTCTTTTCCTTCTCTTACACATTGTGGATTGCAATACATGCACTTAGAGACCATCATGTGCATTTTTTGCCTGTATTTAATGCTCAGTTTGAGGTTGGTATTAGCCCTTTCGACATTTTTTCACACATGCTCCCTTCTCTGTCTTATCTAGCCTCTGAGAGTTCAATATTTTTTAACTTTAGAATGCTATCATGCCACATACAGCATCAAAATGCCAATATTTCTCCACCATTGAATTTAAATTTGTGTGTGAATTTAATTTTCATTTATCTATTCCTGATTTTCAGAGTGTAGTCATGCCTAATAAACGCCACTTTAATCATTTTATTGTCTTTCAGGATATTGCTAGAATGACCTTCTCAGTCATTGAAATATTTGACATTAAATGATTCCCTAACAAGGCTTGAGTGACAGTAGTGGGTAGGACATTTAACTTGCACACTTGCTGACCTGTGTTTCATTCGCCGTGGTGCTCTAGTCCCCAAGCCCAATAAACATTATTCATGTGCACATAGCCAAAAATAAGCCCACATAATTGCTAGTATGCCTCCCCCCCCCCCAAACAAAACCACCGCTAAAAATGATATTCTTTTTGGGGGATGGAGTGGGTCACACTCAGCATTAGTTTGGCAGTACTCCACATACCATATGAGATGTTGGTTATCAAACCTGGGTTCGACACATGCAAGGAAAATACCTTATCTTTTTCAGCCCATTCCTTTGTACTAGGTCTAAGCACCATTATTATTTTTTAAAAGAAATTTCCAACTATTTAATGTTAGAGTCACAATTTATATTCTCAAAATAAACTTGGAAAGGCTTTTCTTGTCCAACAATATCTTCCATGTCTCACCAAGTATTGTCTGTTCAAATGAGAAGTGGTAGGGGCTGGAATGATAGTATGGTGGGTAGGGCATTTGTCCCGTGCAAGTGGCAAAGGGGGGTTGGCTCCCTGGCATTCCATACATCCCCCAAGAACCTCCAGGAGACGTTTCTGAGTGAAGAGCCAGGAATAACCTCTGAGCATCGCCTGCTATGATCGATCCCAAATGCCAAATAATATATTTATAGATATATATCATATATATTTATCATTGCCTGCTATGATCCCCAAAAAGCCAAATATCAAATATATATGTATATATACATATATATATAAACAAACAAATAAGTAAGTAATGGTAATCCTGCCCACCTGCAGAGTAGGAACTCTCTTCTTCACAGCCCAAGAAACTTGATGTTTTTCTTCCTGGCAAAAGTTAGGAATCACATTTTCTGGTACCTAATGATGGACATAATTTGAATTATGAATTATTATTGGTGAAATGTTCTGTGGATTGTTGAATGTGATACACTAACTGTGTCCATGGGGATTTCTGTAACCCTGAAAACATATAACTTTCTGTTTCACAACTGCATGATAGACCCCAATGTAGAATCCAAATGGTACTGACTGAAGTAAATAAGAAATGAGTGCTGAAAAGTGCTGAGATAGGTGATAGGTATCTTTGGGAAAAGGAGATAACAACGAGAATTATAGAGCTTCCCACAGAAACAGAAGGTCGTCATTTCACATGCTAAGTAGCAAAGTTAGATTTAAGCATAGTCGATAATTATGCCTATCCTCAGGAGGAAGGAAACTGGACAGAGATTCAACCCTTGGCTTCACTTCAGACAGTAAGACAAGTCTAGATTAGTTGTTTCATTATAGAGAAGTCCAGGGCATTTCTACCACACCCCAAGTAAAAGTGTCAAGTTCAGGGCAGATGTGCTTGTCTTTAATCACAGCCAAGCCCAAGTGTTTAGAAACTGCCTGCAGGTTACTACTGATACCAGTCACGAAGCAATGTGAAACAAACAGGCCATAATTCAAACCCAAGTTACTCCTATAATTCATTTGTGATTAGAGTAGCCTGATTTTTTTGCCTTGATAATTAGAAAGATGATATTGGAAAGCTATATTGGGACAGATTATGGAGTCCTGTGAACATTTCATGGCGTTTTTTCCCAGACTTCTTTCTTACTCTGATGCTCCCAGCTTAATATACTCTACTATTTCTCAATTGACTTAACCATAATCTTTTGAGTGAAGACTCATTAAACATATTCTCTATTTCTGCTCTAAAAATGTTGATTCCACAGTCCAGGGGGTGGGACTCTGGAACTTTAATCCTAATGTAATCTTTTATGCCTGGGGAATGCTTTAGGTGTGTGACAGCTGTCTCTTATGCAATTGCAATATCTCCCTCTTTCAGGTAACAATTCACTTTTTGAGAAGTTTCTTTGAAAAAGGTACTTCAGGAGATGTAGTAAGGAATAATTTGGACTCTGGCCTTTGAGACATGTCCTTTAGTAATTGAAAGATAACTCCAGAATATCTCTGAGCACTTGTTTTATTAAGGAACAGCTGTTTTATTAAGAAACCTTATTATGATTTGATCTTCTGGCATTATCAGGAAAATGTAAGCATTGTTCTCTTGGTTAAAAGTTAAAGATGTCTATCTTGACTTTTGTGAATCTTCTGTATTCAATCTATATTTAGTTTTGCTAAATAATCTGTTAACTACAGAATCATATTACTTATTCTTTGATAGTAGTTTTGAATTTGAAATATGCATTTATCTGGATCATTACAGAAATACATAGAACTGGAAAGTTCCACTGAGACCTATTTAGCCAAGCTAATGGCTTTTTAAACTCAGAACTATTTTAGAAAGTGAGGAATACTTTAACTTAAATTTTTTGCTTTAAAGTTTTTAAGCTTTGAATGTTTATAAAACACAGTTCCCAAAGTTTTATGTTTTTATGCTAGTCCATCTCTAAATGCTCCATAGTCTCAGTCTTCCCAAATTATTCATTGGTTTCATTCCCACTGTCAAAAAGTTTCCAAGTAAAGTGCAAGTCACTATTAAGATGTGTTCACACATGAAAATGTAAATAAAAATCAGCAATTATTTGAATATCCCAAACTCCAAACTGTGTTGCTTGACATATTCAGATAATTGAGGTAGTAAACAAGGATTCTAATAATTAGAAGAGACTCACAAACTCACTAGTATGGCTCATTTCCTGGAGAAAAGGCTGTAGACTCCTTTTAATGACTGCAAAACCACTCTAAGAAAAAGCAACTTTGTCAAGTCATAATTCTGCTGCCTAAATTTATGTCTACTGTATATAAGATTTCCTCCAGCTTGAATTACCCATGTAATATTTTCGCTTTTATACTTAATGTGCTTAAGGTCTTAGTCCTAACTCTGACTTTAACATCAGATATCAGCTGCTTCTCCCAGGTATCCACGGTCTGACCTGGGAACAGTGTTTTTCTATCTTGAGAAACTGTGAAGATTGGATTGCGCATGGCTGAATATAGTGTGTCATGTGATTCGAGCCCTGGTGTTAAGCATCCTACCTTTGAAACTGTTATGTTCTCAGCATTTACTTTCACTCTCCTGATTTGAGCACCTTCCAGTTTATTCTTTTGCTACTGTCCTTTCTGTTCAATTTAGTTCAGTCTAATGTTCTGATTTTTTTCCTTTGTAAAGGGCAAGAACTAATGCTCTAATTTAGAAGACTCAAGTACCATTTTTGTGCCCATTCTTCAACAAAGATTGCACAATTCGAAGTACTTTGCCTTTTTTTTAAGATGAATGCCCTAAATTTTTTTTTTGTATTACAGAGAACTCTCAGTTCTCTTTATTAAGAGGTGTCATCACTAACACCTCAGACACCCTAGGAATATGGAACATAAAAGTAACATTGAATAAATAATGGTCTCTGCATTTATGAATGAAAATTCATTAAAAGAGAAAGTCAAAATTAGTTAATATGAATATTTTATAATATATTAATATATAATCAAATCTATTTTCATATAATGTGAATATTCATATTGTGAACAATTCATATATATAATCTAAAAAGAAATGTCCAAAGATAACCTAAATCATCTCATATGTGCAAAGATGACTTAAAGTTAAATATAGCAGTTTACTACATGTTTTTAAATATGATATACATACTATTTGGGGGAAAAAATAAGAATGGTAAGTGAATACAGTCAATGTTTACAGAATCTGTTGTAAAACCAATAACCCAGAAGCTCAGAAATATGGTGTCCATTG
>JAJIBD010006407.1:0-34346 GCA_021461705.1 Cryptotis parvus | reverse complement strand
TTTTTAATTAATTTTTTATTTTTACAATTACAAAGATATACAATTAAAAAGTTCATATTTGGGTTTTGGTCGTACAGTGTAGCAACCCATCCCGCCACCAGTGCCCATCTCCCACCACCAACGTCCCCGGTTCCCCCCCCTCCCCCCCCAGCCCTCCTCCATGGCAGGTTCTTTATTTCTTTCCATTTCTCTATCTTTCTCTTTTCCTTCCTCTCCAGATTATGGATTACAAAACATACATTAAAAGGGTTGTCATGTGTATCCTTTTTGCCTCAATTTAATGCTCAGTTCTAGGTTGGCATTAGTACCCTCACAATTGTTAGCACACTGTTCCATTTTCTGTCTTACCTAGCCTCTGACTCCCACACGTTTGTGATAATTTCCACCTTTGACAGAACCTCCTGATGTATGTTTCACTTGACCTTGGATATTGGTATCATAATATGTACCTATATATTTATGTTATGCAGATAAATGCAGTCATTCTGTAACTGTCTCTCTCCTTCTGGCTAATTTCGCTCAACATAATCTTCTCCATGTCCATCCATTTGTAGGCAAATTTTATAACTTCATTTTTCCTAACAGCTGCATAGTATTCCATTGTGTAGATGTACCAAAGCTTTTTATCCAGTCATCTATTTTCGGGCACTTCGGGTTGCTTCCAGATTCTGGCTATTGTGAATAATGCTGCTATGAACATAAAAAGTAGGGATGGTGTTTCCGCTGCGTATTTTTGGTTTCCCAGAGTAGATTCCCAGGAGTGGTATGGCTGGGTCAAATGGGAGTTCAATTTCTAGTCTTTGGAGGAATGTCCATATTGTTTTCCAGAAAGGCTGTACCAGCCGGCATTCCCACCAACAATGGATGAGTGTCCCATTTTCCCCACACCCACGCCAGCACTTGTTGTTCTTGTTCTTTTGAATATGTGCCAGTCTCTGTGGTTTAAATGGTATCTCATTGTTGTTTTTGATTTGCATCTCTCTGATGATTAGTGATGATGAGCATTTTTTCATATGTTTTTTGGCCATTCGAATTTCTTCCTTGCTGAAGTTTCTGTTCATTTCTTCTCCCCATTTTTTGATGGGGTTGTTTGTTTTCTTCTTGTAAAGTTCTACCAGTGCCTGATATATCCTGGATATTAACCCCTTATCAGATGAGTATTGGGTGAATATTCTTTCCCATTCTGTGGACTGCTTTTGTATCTTAGTCACTGTTTCTTTTGAGGTGCAGAAGCTTTTTAGTTTCATGTAGTCCCATATATTTATCTTTTCTTCTAGTTGCTTTGTTAGAGATGTTTCATCTTTGAAGATGCCTTTAGCTTCAATGTCATGGAGGGTTTTTCCTATATTTTCTTCAATGTACTTTATGGATTCAAGTCTGATATTGAGATCTTTAATCCACTTTGATCTGATTTTTGTGCATGGTGTTAGACACAGGTCCAAATTCATTTTTTTACATGTCGCTGCCCAGTTTTCCCAACACCACTTATTGAAGAGGCTTTCCCTTACTCCATTTTAGACTCATTGCACCTTTATCAAAGATTAAATGATCATGTGTTTGAGGTTGGGTGTCAGGATACTCAATTCTATTCCATAGGTCCACGGGTCTGTTTTTATTCCAATACCATGCTGTTTTAATTACTACTGCCTTATAGTACAGTTTGAAGTTGGGTAAGGTGATGCCTCCCATCTTCTTTTTCCCGAGGATTGCTTTAGCTATCCTTGGGGGGTTTATCGTTCCATACAAATTTCAAGATTGTTTGGTCAATTTCTTTGAAGAATGTCATGGGTATCCTCATAGGGACTGCATTGAATCTGTATAGAGCTCTAGGGAGTATTACCATTTTGACAATGTTGATTCTCCCTATCCATGAGCAGGGAATGTGTTTCCATTTCCTTGTGTCCTCTTTTATCTCTTGGAGCAGTGTCTTGTAGTTTTCTTTGTACAGGTCCTTTACACACTTGGGTAAGTTGATTCCTAGGTATTTGATTTTCTGTGGCACAATTGTGAATGGAATTGTTTCCTTAATATCCCTTTCTTCTCTTTCGTTATTTGTATATAGGAAAGCCACCGACTTTTGGGTGTTGATTTTGTATCCTGCCACTCTACTATATCGTCTATTGTTTCTAGGAGTTTTTTGGTAGAGAGTTTAGGGTTCTCTAGGTATAATATCATGTCATCTGCAAATAATGATAGCTTGACTTCTTCCTTGCCTATCTGGATGCCCTTGATGTCCTTTTCTTCTCTGATTGCTATCGCAAGTACTTTGTGTCAGCTATCTTTTCAGACCATGATGCACTGAAAATGGAAGTTAACCGTACACAGAAACAGGGAGTCAAACCAAACACCTGGAAACTGAACAGCTCACTCCTGAACAACAAATGGGTCATAGAAGAAATCAAACAGGAAATCCAAAGATTTCTGGAAACAAATGAAAATGAAGACACCAACTATAAGAACTTGTGGGACACGGCAAAAGCCGTGTTAAGAGGGAAATTTATAGCTCTGCAAGCATTCATCAGGAAACAAGAAAGGGCCCACATAAATAACCTGACTACACAGCTGAAGACATTAGAGAAAGACCAACAAAAGGAGCCCAACCCAGGCAGAAAAAAGGAAATAATAAAACTTAGAGAGGAAATCAATGAGTTGGAAACCAAAAAAAACAATCCAAAAGATTAATGAAACCAAGAGCTGGTTTTTTGAAAAAATAAACAAGATTGACAAACCATTGGCAAGACTTGTAAGGACAGGGAAAGAGAGAACCCAAATAAACAGAATCAGAAATAAAAAAGGGTGACATCACAACAGAAACCACAGAAATCCAAAAGATCATCAGAGATTACTTTGAGAGCCTGTATGCCGTGAAACATGAGAATCTAGAAGAAATGGATCAATTCCTGCAGTCCTATAACCTCCCACGGCTGAAACAAGAAGACCTCCAATACCTGAATAAGCCTATCACCATTGAGGAAATAGAAACAGTAATTAAAACACTTCCCAAACACAAAAGCCCAGGTCCAGACGGATTCCCTAGTGAACTCTACCAAACCTTTAGGGAGGACCTACTGCCTGTCCTGTTCAAGCTCTTCCAGGAAATAGAAGAAACAGAAACACTCCCAAACAGCTTCTACGAGGCACATATCACCCTGATACCCAAAGCAGGGAGAGACAACACAAAGAAAGAAAACTACAGACCAATATCCCTGATGAACACGGATGCTAAGATCTTCAACAAAATACTAGCAAACAGAATCCAAAGACTCATCAAGAAGATTATACATCATGACCAAGTAGGATTCATCCCGGGTATGCAAGGATGGTTCAACATTCGCAAGTCAATCAACATAATACATCATATCAATAAGAGAAAAAATAAAAACCATATGATCCTATCAATAGACGCAGAGAAAGCATTTGACAAGATCCAGCACCCGTTCATGATTAAAACCCTCCAGAAAATGGGAATTGAAGGGACTTTCCTCAAGATAGTTACAGCCATCTACCAAAAGCCCACAGCGAGCATCATTCTCAATGGGGAAAGTTGAAAGCCTTCCCCTGAGATCAGGGACAAGACAAGGTTGCCCACTCTCACCTCTTTTATTCAATAGAGATATCATTTTAAACCACAGAGACTGGCACATATCTAAAAGAGAAAGAACAACAAGTGCTAGCGTGGATGCGGGAAAAGGGGACTCTCATTCATTATTGGTGGGAATGTCACCTGGTACAGCCTTTTTGGAAAATTATATGGACATTCCTCCAAAGACTAGAAATTGAACTCCCATTTGACCCAGCCATACCACTCCTGGGAATATACCCTGGAAAGACAAAAGTACACAGTGGAAACACCATCCCCACATTTATGTTCATAGCAGCATTATTCACAATAGCCAGAATCTGGAAACAACCCGAGTGCCCCAAAATCGATGCCTGCATAAAGAAACCTTGTTACATCTACACAATGGAATACTATGCAGCTGTCAGGAAAAATGAAGTTATGAAATTTGCCTATAAATGGATGGACATGGAGAGGATCATGTTGAGTGAAATTAGCCAGAAGGAGAGAGACAGATACAGAATGACTGCATTTATTTGCATGACATAATATATATGTACATATTATGATACCAATGTCCAAGGTCAGGCGAAACATGGATCAGGAGGTCTTGTCAGAGGTGGAAATTATCACAAACGTGTGGGAGTCAGGAGGCTAGGTAAGATAGAGAATAGAACATTGTGCTAACAATTGTCGAAAGTGCTAATGCCAACATAGAACTGAGCATTAAATTAAATACAGGCTAAAAGATACACATGACAACCTCTTAATGTATGTATTGTAATCCACAATGTGGAAGGGAAGGAAAAGAGAAAGAGAGAGAGAGAGAGAGAGAATAAAAACCTGCAATAGAGGCAGACTGGGGGAGGGAGAGGGAATCGGGGACATTGGTGGTGGGAAATGGGCACTGGTGGAGGGATGGGTGCTAGAACACTGTATGGCCAAAACCCAAATATGAATATCTTATGAACATCTTTGTAATTGTATATCTCACGGTAGTATAATAAAATATTTAAAAAAAAGAAAAAGAAAAAGGAGAAGCATGGTTTAAGCAACTACCATACAAACTCATTCTACTCTGATCCACCATCCATAGAATTACTCTGCATTTCGGTAGGTTAAAGTTTAAATAAATACTTTGAATATGTCTAATGTAATACTAACTGCACTGTTTCATTTTTTGCCTAAAACTTCTCAAGAACACTTATTTATTTGAGACTAGGAATTGTATTCATATATGTTTCAGCCATTTTCTACAATACAAATCAGATAGTGTTCTACTGAGCAACTATTTGATTGTAAATTTACAGAATGAAATAAATGAATTTTATGTAACATCATTAAATAATTTAAACAATAAAATAAACATGGAGATCAAATTTAGGTAAGAAAATTGAATTTGTTTCCAAAATTTCTAATCAGTATGTAGTTATGTTATTATAAATTACTAATAGCTTTGATAAAATGGGTATTTTGTGTTGGCAGGGAGAAAGCAGAGTTGTGCTTAAATGTATTGATACTAATTATATTCACCAATAGAGTTCTTATATAGGTAATGAAATGACAAAAGTGCAAATTGAGAGGTGACTTTTTAAATCACTAGGTCTTTCACTCTGAGGCCAAAAATGTGAATCTTTGATTCCATAGCTGTTGTCTTATGAAGTGTATATTTACTGCTGCAAAGGTACAAAAGATATTGTGTTTTTATAACATTTAGCAGTGGGTTGTGACGTCAGAGAAAGCATTACAGAAAGGTATTATTAAACTGAATCTTAAAGGATTAGCAGAGCTTAAATAGGAGAGAAAACATCCATGCGGTGCCTTTTTAGGAAACAGGAAACAGTACTTTGAAAAAAAATAAGAAAAAAGGTATACAAGGAAATGCTGTAAATATTTCAACAACTTATATTATGGTAGCTGAATGCCTAGAGATTTTTTCTTTAAGAAATACAAGTCAAGAACTTAGTCCTATACTAAGTAAGTTCCTCCATGAATGGGGGAGTTTTTTCTTCTACTTTACAATAACATATTAGAAAGAAAGAAGAAGGAAGGAAGGAAGGAAGGAAGGAAGGAAGGAAGGAAGGAAGGAAGGAAGGAAGGAAGGAAGGAAGGAAGGAAGGAAGGAAGGAAGGAAGGAAGGAAGGAAGGAAGGAAGGAAGGAAGGAAGGAAGGAAGGAAGGAAGGAAGGAAGGAAGGAAGGGAGAAGGAAGGGAGGGAGGGAGAGAGGGAAGGAAGGAAGGAAGGAAGGAAGGAAGGAAGGAAGGAAGGAAGGAAGGAAGGAAGGAAGGAAGGAAGGAAGGAAGGAAGGAAGGAAGGAAGGAAGGAAGGAAGGAAGGGAGGGAAAAGAGGGAAAGAAAGAAAGAAAGAAAGAAAGAAAGAAAGAAAGAAAGAAAGAAAGAAAGAAAGAAAAAAGAAAGAAAGAAAGAAAAAAAGAAAGAAAGAAAGAAAGAAAGAAAAGAAAGAAAGAAAGAAAGAAAAGAAGAAAGAAAGAAAGAAAGAAAGAAAGAAAGAAAGAAAGAAAGAAAGAAAGAAAGAAAGAAAGAAAGAAAGAAAGAAATTCAAGCAAAGGTAAACAAAGAGAAATGACATCACTCAAAGTACACTGAAAATGATGAATCTGGCAGGAAAGTGAGACAGAGATCATGTTATTCAGTGACATTTAATTTAAGTGAAAGAAATCCAAATAAATAAGCTAAATAAAATAAACTTTTATTTTAAATGTCTGGGTTATGAATGATTTTTAGAATAGCTGTATTTACTCATGACTATTCAAAAAATCTATGATGGGGATGGATTCCTTGAATCAAAGTGCTCAAAATACAGTGACTAGAATGTTTACCTCATACAATGGCTTTTTGTCTTCCAGGAACTCCAGGCTGATGTCCAGTCAAGCAATGATGAATGTGAATAATTTATTGTTTTTATTATTGTGCTAAGCATCAGAGATTAGAATTCAGAGAGATGGTACTAGAGGCAAAAACACGTTCCTTTCTTGTAAGGATTTGGGCACAAGCTTGGTTTGGTCCCTGATACCACGTATTGTCCTCAAGCATACAACCCCAAGCACCAACAGGTGTATCCCAAAAAAGCAAAGCAGAACAAAGAGAGTGTCCTGGTGTGTGTCTCCCCCCCCCTTTTGGGCACACCTATGGTGCTCAATTTTGCTCCTGCCAAGATAAGGGGAACATATACGGTGCCAAGGAACAAACTAGGGTTGGATAAGTGCAAGGCAGGCACCCGACCCACTGTACCATCTCTCCAGCTCCATGAACAGTTTCTTTTTTATTGTGACTAAATTAGCATTTCTTTATAAATCTGTTTAGTCCCAAATGCTATTCTCAATCCTTTGTTAAAAAAATAGAGGAAAGAGCTGAATAGATAAAGGGTTTAGGGCACAGCTCTGAGACTATACTAAATACTTCAGTTCTTTTGCCATGTTCCCACACACTTCATGTTCAAAAGCATGAGTTTATCAGATCGAACCAAAATGAGTCACTGAACTTATTTTCTTGGGAAGATTAGTCTGTTTTACACCTGGTGGCTATAATTAGCTGTCCTATATCAAATAGAAATTGGGTACCATTTTTATTTTTACTGAATAAATAGTATGTACTGATGGACACACAACTGTGCACCTCTCAAATAGAAAGCACTAGTATGTAATCTTTGAAATGTATACTTCAGTAATACAACTACTGTTTGAGAAACAGACTTTTCAATAATATTTTTCCATGAAATTGGTTCTCATTCTGTATTTTCACCCAAGAGAAAAGGATAACCACAGAATGGCTCAGCATAGGAGCTTAAAACAGTATAGTAGAAGTGGTGATCAGTCCAAACACATTAAAATTCTATTTTCTTTTACAAGTGTTTGCTGCAGATGACCCCCACTGATCTTAAATATATTTCTGTATCTGTAACTGAATAGAGGTTTTCCGTACAGCATGTTCTAATGGCACTCTGGCCTTTAGCCAACAAGGCACTGAATAAGGCTATTTTTAAAATACAGAAACTGGGAACAGCTGCAGCAATCAAATTTGATAAAAACAGAGAGGAACTTTACTTTTTTTTTAACGGTTTGTCCAAGTTTAGACTTCTTTCATAGAACTGCTTTTGTTCTGTTGTATAGAGGGCTACAAGACCAATACAGTGAAGCCCTTTTAAACAAATAACTTTTAAAAGAATATGACTAAATAGAATACTTTTTCTTTGTACTGAGTATCAATGCAATAGTATTTTAAACATTTTTAAATGGTATTTCTCTTATAAGAGAAGTTAGGAGAATGAATTATATGAGGAAAGCCCATACTGTAAGAGAGGTTTTGGCTTCCCCCACCTTTAAAGCAACTCTTTGGGGAGATAAAGTCCTTCATTTCTCAATGCTGGAAATCTAAAAGTTTCTATTTGAACTTATGTTCTCAACTGTCATTAGGGGGTAAAGCTACTTTGTGCCATTTCTAATCTGCAAGTTACTATTAGTCATGAATGTTTCTTTATTTTCTAAAAACTTGGTTAATACCAGTGCAGTCTTTTTGTAAAGATAAAATAACATGCTCTTTAAAATATAAAGGAAACTTTTTCACAGAGATCTTTTGTACTTATCTGAATCCTTCAGCATGTCAATATACAAGGGCTTATTCTCTCTTTTTTAGTTTGAGTTCTTGGATATGTTATAAGTACATGATTAATAACTGTAATGAGGTGAATAGAAACTGAAAATACTCTACACAGTAGTAAATTGGGAGTTCTCACTTCTTTTGTGCAATGATTTCTATTCATAATTCTTGATACTTTACATGAAAAAGATGCTGTGTTTCTTATTTATAAATAAGGTTAATTTTTAAATTTCATAAATAAAGTTTCTTATAACAGTATTATTCAATATAGTAATTAAAGACATCACACACTTTTTTTCTACAACCAAAAGAAAACTTTTTAACTGCATGAGAATGACATAAATGAAGAACATATACAAAGTAATACAATCCAGGTATATACTAAACTGTATTAGCTTGTTGAAGGTAGCTTGTTAGATGATTATCTTTCTGCAATTTATTGTAAGCATAATTTTATTTTTAATTAAGCAAAATTTCTCTGGCTTGCATAATTCTTTCCCAGAGGTGTCAATAGTTGGAGAAGTATTCATCTTTTTTGATGGTGAAGCGATGACAATGTAAACTGTGTTGTTAGTCCTTGAGACAGTAATGGTAACTATTTTCATTCTGTTTTTGAAACTATCCTGTTCTCATTTGAAAATAAGGAGATCCTTAGTCTACCAGAACTTAGAACTTAAACAGGCACACACACACTGACACAGACACAGACACAGACACAGACACACACACAGACACACACACACCTCCCAAAACACACTTCTAAAGAGAAACTATTGCGTTCCTATTTGTGCAGTTTTGATTCAGCAAGTTTGCATGGGTTCTCTGGCAGGATATCAGGTTTAAACTATAATCCTATATTTTCTTTGCTTGTCACTTGTATCACTTGGGTCCTATATTTTACCAATATCAAAAATTTCTAAATGAAGTTTGCCTGAGATTTAACTTAATCATTTGTTTCTTTTCTGAACACAAACTTCCAGGAGAGTAAAACTTACTTCAGAGCAGCAGTGCTTTTATCCAAATGGTCTGTGAATGCACAACCCCAGTGTTATTGTCTCTCTCCATCTCTTGTTAGTAATTTAATATTTAAAATAAGTCAGATAAATTGTACACCAAACCCAGCTCTGTTAGGTAAAAATTTTATCTAAAGTTTTTATGTATCATTAATTTTTTTAGTTCCAAGATTATGAATTTAAAAACATTGTCACGTTTTAAGGCAATTATATTGTTTTCACAGTCATTTTTATATTTCATTACAATTAAAATAGGTACATTAGAAACATGACATTATATCCTCTATTCCAAAAATAATTAAATTTCAAGGATTCCGTGGAAATTGTATAATCTTATAGGAATATTTACATTATTCTTTAACAAATTGGAGTTACTTTGGATAGTTGGTTTGGTGGTGCTGGTGGTGGTAGTTTTTGCTTTTAGTACTATATCAGCTTAATTTTTAGAGGAATAAAGGTTCATGATCGCCCTGGTGACTTTATCCTCTTAGAGACATCAGTATTGGGTACAGGATTGCCCTCCAGCATCTATTCAGAATTTGCTGACATCAGCCTTCATTCATGAGCACATGCTTTGTTTAGTGATGGTGCTAATATGAGGAGACATGTAAAGTAGCTTGGTTTATGGAAGAGGGCAGGGAGGCATGGTGCTGTGAAAACATCCCCCACACACTAATGACTCATTCACACAGAAAACAAGTGACAGTTTTCAGACCTTCCACAGAGATTAATGAGAACAAACTGACTCAAGAGCCCAGTGTTCAGATTCATTGCTAACTTGTGCACATAAACTCTGCTTACATTTACTGAGAAAACACGTTGTCCATTGCTGCAATAGATTGCTGTGAAAAGTCTTTAGGCTGGTTCTCTACCGGCCTCCTGAATGAAATGCTTATGATCTCCTGGGTTGTGTGTGCTGGACTGAAGATATTATTTCAAATACACTGTAACTAAGTGATGTGTAGACTTAAATTGCTTTGGTCACAAAAAAATAGGGTTTTGATACTATGAAGTTTGTGCTCTCACACTCTCTCCCTTTCTTCCTGTCTCTTTCATTCTCTCAGATTAATTTAAGTCAGTTTAGAATTTGAGAATGAAAATATTCAAAGTTATAGTCATCTCTGTATGGTTGTTCTCAAAAGCCAGATGGTTCTTAAAGAGACGACCAAATCAATTCCCTAAAAGTGATTTTAAAAGTCAAGCATATAATGCCGCTATGAATATTTACATATGTAACTAAATTGTGATTTATTATATAATACCTTATTATATAATGGATTATATGAAAGTTACATACTGTGTTGTGTGTGTGATATATCACATGCTTACTGTGTATGTATTTTAACCCTTTTAGGTTTCAGCAGTAAATGAGACATGTTATACTCTAAAATGTCTCCATAACTCCAGTTAACTTGCTTGTCAGGATTTAACCTTTTTATTTTTTACATTTTAATCATTTGGAATGAGGATCTTCCAAAAGACTCTTTTTTTTTTTTTGCTTTTTGGGTCACACCCGGCAATGCTCAGGGGTTACTCCTGGCTCTGCACTCAGGAATCACTTCTGGCAGTGCTTGTGGGACCATATGGAATGCTGGGGATTGAACCTCAGCCAGCACAGGCCGGCCGCATGCAAGGCAAATGCCCTACCGCTGGACTATTGCTCTGACCCCTCCAAAAGACTTTTAAAACGTCAATGTTCATAACCTTCAAGGAGGGAATTTCTACCCATTTTTTTTTCACATTCTTTTAGGTTGTGGAGGGAAATATGAACTCTCCAAAAGAGGTTCCATGAAACAAATATTGCCTTTCTAGAAAAATCTGACAGAGGCATAACTAATACTGAAAATTTTAAACCAATTTTCTAATGAATATATATGCCATGTTCCTCAGTAAAATGCAAGTGAATGAAACACAACAATGTGTTGAACACGTGGTACACCACAATCAAGTGAGATTCATTCCATTGATTCAGGGATAGTCTATATATGCAAATAAATTAATATGATACACTTCACTTGATCACTTGGCATCCCGTTATTCATCGATTTGCTAGAGCGGGCACCAGTAACTTTTCCCTTTGACCCTATCACGTGCCAGTGTAGCCCAATGGCATCTGGTTGCTTCAGGAATACCAGGAGCCTCAAACCGTTCATTCCGGGTCTTGTAGAAGAAGTCTGACCATCTAGTAGGTGGGCGGCCACGTGATCTTTGACATCCCGTGGGATCCAGTTGGTAACAGCTCTAGTCCAGCGGTAGTCTCCAAGTCACATTACATGTACAGCCCATCTGATTTTCAATGCCTTGGCAAATGAGACAGTGTTCCTGACTCTGGAACAGTGATGGAGGTCAGAACTCGGATTCCTTCTCTCACTGATTGAGGCATGATACTCCAAGCATAGCTCTTTCAATTCCTCTTTGGGGAGACCAGAATAGCGTTCTGATCCTGCTTTTGTAGGGGGCCAGGTCTCTGAGGCGTATGTTAATGCAGGGAGAACGGTGGAGTCAAAGAGATGTGCCCAGAGCCAGAGGTTCTTTGTCTTTTTAGCTATTTCTTCGATGATTTTGAAGGCATTCCATGCCACTCTTTCTCCCGCGCAGCTCAGGGTTTAGGTTTAAGTTTTATCAATGTGATACACTACATTGATAAAAGTATGGACAAAACCATATCTTCACAGATGCAAAGAAAGGATTTGAAAAAATCTAACACCAACTTATGGTGAAAACCCTCAACAAAATGCAGATTGAAGAAACTTATCTTAATTTGTGAAAACTGCATACCATAAATCCATAGTTTTCTCCCTTAATGAAAAAAAAAATGAAAGCCTTTCCTCTGTGTTAAGGCATAGGACAAGAATATTCACTTTCAATGATACTATTTATCATTTCCAATGATAAATAGTATCAGATGCTTAATGGTATAAGATGCCCTTACCAAAGCAAACAGTTAAGAAGTTATTCCAATGGTATCAGATGCCCTTACCAAAGCAAACAGTTAAGAAGAAACCAAAGGAAATCAGCTTGGTTAGGTAATAAAACAATCACTACCAACAAATGATAATATTACACATCACTTGTATCACTTGTCTTCCATTGTTCATGGATTTGCTCGAATGGGTGCCAGTAACATCTCATACATCCTGTTACATTCTAGTGTAGCCCAAGGGCAACTACTCACTTCAGGAATCTGAAGAACCTTAAACCGTTCCTTCAGGTCATGGGAATGAGGCACCCAGGAGGGAAGGTGGGTTCTAGCCCTGGCCTGCCATCCCAGGAGAGTCTCGCAAGAAGCCAGAGGAACCCCCACACCATGAGGGCCGCCATTATTGACATCCGGAATCCACAGCTTGTCAGAGCTCCACTCAGCAGAAGAGCTGATCACATCCCTGCTCACCAGAGTCCCACACTATAGCCATCGATTTCAAGCCCAAGTATGCATGATACAGAGACTCAGAGTCATGGGGGTAGAGCTGCTACCAGCTCTCCTTGTGCCCAGCTGATTGTGAGGTACCCAGGAAGGAAGGCGGATTCTATCCCTGGCCTTCCATCCCAGAAGAGCCTCGCAAGAAGCCAGAGGAACCCCCCACGCCATGAGGGCCGCCATTATCAATATGCAGACTCCACAGCTCGTCAGAGCTCCACTCAGCAGAAAAGCTGATCTTTCCCTGGTTCATCAATACATGCATGAGATGAGCGGCTACTACAAGAGTATCCCACCTGCAATGAAGAGCCTGGCAAGCTACCCGTGTCATATTTGATATGCCAAAAACCAGTAACAATTATAGACGTCATGACTGCACATAGAAAATCCTAAATATTTCATTAAAATACTTCTAGAAACAATAAACTTATACAATAAGATAGCACGGAAATCTGTTTGTTCTAGTATGTGTAACAGGTAAACAGTTTTAAAATAACTATCCTGTTTACTAATAAACCCTCAAACAACTAGGAGTCAGTTTAATATAGGTTAAAGACTTTTTGCTGAAAATTATAAGTCATCTCTTAAAGAAATCAAAGACAACACTGTCTGTTTGTCTGTCTGTCTTCCCGTTCATCTTCGATTTGCTCGAGCGGGCACCAGTAACATCTCCATATGACCTGTATCATGCAGGTAGAGCCCAAGGGAACCTGCTTGCTCCAGGAACATAAAGAGCCTCAAACCATTCCATCAAGGCATGGGAATGAGGTCTAAAATTGTTACTGGTATCTGGCATATCAAATATAACACGGGTAGCTTGCCAGGCTTTGCCGTGTGGGTAGCATACTCTTGTAGTCATCTCAAAATCCAGCATTTATTGATGAACCGCGCGGCTGCTTGCAGCCACACAAGCCGGGCTGTGATAGGCTGGTCTGCTGGGTGGAGTTCTGACGAAAAGGAAGTCCGGATGTGGAAAATGGAGGTCCTCATGGAATGGGGGTTGTCTGGCTAGTTGTGAGTCTCTGCTGGGATGGCGGACCAGGGCTAGAACCTGCCATCCCTCCCGGGCACCTCATGAGCAGCTGGGCACAGTGAGAGCCAGTAGCAGCTCGGCCCCATGTCTGTCTCTGGATCAGCATACCTGGGCCGGATTAAAAAAGACTGCATGCAGCAGGGTGGATCTCGATGAGCCGAGCTGTGGTAGGCTGGTTTGCTGGGTGGAGTTCTGACAAGGGGGGAGTCCGGATGTGGAAAATGAAGGTCCTCATGGAGTGGGGGGGTCGTCTGGCTTGTTATGAGGCTCTGCTGGGGTGGCGGGCCAGGGCTAGAACCTGCCATCCCCTCCCAGGCACCTCATGAGCGGCAGGGCACAGTGAGAGCCAGTAGCAGCTCTGCCCCATGTCTGTCTCTCAAAGACAACACAAGGAAATGAAAACATATTCCTTGCTTACAAGTTGCAGAATCAACATTCATAACATTATTATCTTGTCCAAAGTAATTTACAGATGTAGTTCAATTCCTGTCAAAATTCTCATGGCACTTTCAAGGACATTAAAAAAGTACTTCCTGGGACCAGAGTGATAGTCCAGTGGGTAGAGAGTTTGCCTTGCATGCGGCCAACCTGGGTTCGATCCTTGGATCCCATATGGTCCCCTGAGCACTGCCAGGTGTAATTCCTGAGCGAAGATCCAGGAATAACTGCTGAGCATTGCTGTGTGTGACCCAAAAAAGAGAAAAAAATAAAATAAAAAGTACTTCTAAAATTTATATGGAATCTTAAAACTCCCAGAATAGCCAAAGTTATCTGAATAAAAATAGAAGTCAGTTGTCATTTAATTCCCATACATTGATCTTATAACTACAAAGCTATAGTAATTGAAACTGTATGGTACTGTAGCAGAGGCAGACTATCAGATCAATGGAGTAAAATGGATTCCAAATATAGTCCCTCAGATGCATTGGAAATTAATATATGACACAGTAACTAGGTGCATGATGTATAGCAATGTTAGCCTTTCAATAAACAGACTGGAAATATTGGGTGCCACATTCCCCCATGTGTACTCCTTTCACATGCCATATACAAAGGTTCATTCAAATGAAAGACCCTGATATAAAACTTGTTTCTATAAAAATATTGAGGATAATGTAGGTAGGACTCTCTAAGATCTTGACTTTAGAAATGAATGTTCAGTGTTACAACCTTATTTGCAAAGAAAACAAAAGCAGAAATTAACAAATGATATCACATCAAATTAAAGAGTTCTGCACCATGTAAAAATTTAGATCTAAAATTAATAGATATTCTACTGACTTAGGGGGAAACAGCACATAAAAGTTAATATCCAATATATATATATATATATATATATATATATATATATATATATATATTGCACTCTTAAAGCTGAACAGCACAAGCAACTCCATCCAAAAAATGTGGAGAAGTGATAGATAGTTCCTCAAGGACATAAAGATGGCCAACAGGCATCTGAAAGTATTCATCATCACTGATTATCAAGAAACCACAAATCAAAATGACAATGTTGTATCATGTCACACAGTTAAAAGGATTTATGTGTAAATGCCTGAAAGCAGTAAATGCTGGTGGGGATGTGATGAAAAAAAAGAACCCTTTCACCTGCCGGTGGGATTGTAGATTCATTTAGTCTTCGGAAACAGTTTGCAGACTTCTCACAAAATTATACTAGAACTTCAATTTGACACTGAAATTATACTGCTGGGTATCTCCATCAAGAACCCAAAGACATTACTCCAAAAAATACATATGGGTTGAAGTGATAGTATAGTGGGTAGAGTGACCTGACTGCCCTGAGTTTGATCCCTGACATGTCATATGATCACCTCAGCACTGCCAAGTGATTCTTGAATACAGAGCAGTAGTAACCTCTGGGCATCTCTGAGTGTGGCTCCCAAACCAAAAATATAAAGAAAAAATGGATACATGCACATCTGTTTTTCACAACATTGCTTATAATAATCAAGACCTGGAAACAACTTTAATGTCCAACAACAGAGGAGTAGTTTAAAAAATTGTGATTTATATATAATATGGAATGCTTTGAAGAAAAAAGAGAGAAATCTTGCATTTCATTGCGACTTGGATGAAACAGGAGGAAATCATACTGTGTAGTGAGTCAGAAAGTGAAAAGTAAGTACCAGTGAATCATATTCATTTGCAGAGTATAAAGAAAGAAAGCAAAGGATAAGAACATTATCTCAAGGAAACAAACATGAAAGGTCAATAGAAATATGATCTGAGAGTGCTGGAGGGCTGGAGGAGAGGGATTCTGGTATTCTCTTAGTGGGTAGAGTGAACTAGCACTGCAAGAGAAAAACAATGTTAGTGTGCTATTTTGTTACTTTTAAATAATGAAATAAGTTTATTCTAAAGTCTTTTAGAATCCTTACCCTTTTATAGTTATTCTGCACAGTATAATTGATCTGCAATCTGTAACCATCACTTTGAACAAATATTGTGTACTGTCATAATTTGAATATACTATTTAAAACACCAAGCTTATGAAGAGTTGGTCAAGTAACTTAGTTTTCTTATAAAATGGAGAATAACACCATTTTCAAAGGACTTTGAGGAGTCTTAACAGAAAGAATAACTATATATTCCATAGTAGAAAGCCTAAGCAAATTAGATAATGTAATCTATTTATTAATCCTCCAGATTACCTTGAAGTTTATAAATACATATAAATGACTAGTACATTCCCGAATGTATTTCAAATATTTCAAAATACCCATATTTCAAATATGGTTTAATGTTTACATACTTGTACTGTAAAATATTGAAGCATATTAGTAAGTTTTTGCTTCAGTTCTCCCTGTACCCACTTTTCTAATTTGCATTTTTATTTACATAGATCAGGGAAACATATGGTAGTAAATACATGTAAATGAAGAATCAGTGGGCAATAGGTTGACATTAAGGAAAAATCCATGAAACAGCACTATGATGGAGGAATTTCAAGTATACCTAACTTTTAAAACATTTCTTCTGGTTGGGCATTTTGAGATAGGTGGTACAGAAATGAAGCATCCTTGGAAAATGCAATCTACTCATACAAAGCCACAGCTTCATAGCTAGCCAGTTCTCATCCTGACCAAGTATAATGAAGTAATGTATGTTTGTAATATTGGCAGCTAATGGTAATTTCAATGTCTCTGCTATGTCAGCCCTGCTGGCATCCATGCATGAAGAATTATGCCTTGTCCTGACTCTCCTCCTCCCCGCTTTAGTACACTATTCTATAAAACACCAAAATGCTACAGCCCACATTCATTCTGTGTTTATAAAGTATCCTTTTCTGTTACCTCACATATGGCAGTCTGAAGCAATTACATAATGAGATATATTATCTGGGCATAACTGTCAAAAGAAAGAGGCTGAGCTTTGACTAAATATTACCCAGTTATTAGCTGTGCTGCTTCTGTATTCTAGAATTTATACTGAATCTATGGGTTTCAGATTTTACATTCACACTTTAACCATGTAACAAAATAATGCCTAATCAACAAGACTCAGGTAAATGACTCATAAGTCAAAAGAAATATCAAACTACAATGTTTTGCGGTAGCCTGTCCAATGGAATTTGAGTTTTTCTCAGACTAATCCTTTAAAAAAATACAAGCCAACCAAATAAATCAATTAAATTGAAAATCTTAAAGTTTTTACTCAGTTATTCTGTGATTCTCTATTGATAAATAGCTTTAAATATCTAACAGAAAATCAATAACTGTTAAGGTTTCAATATATAAATCACTAGTATCATTTGTCTTCCTGTTGTTCATCGATTTGCTCGAGTGGACCCCAAAACATCTCCACTTGTCCCTGTCACAAGCTAGGATAGCCTAAGGATTGAGGATCTGAGATTTGGCCAAATATTACCCAGTTATTAGCTGTGCTGCTTCTGTATTCTAGAATTTATACATAGTATAAATTCTCAGCTTTGTGGATCCAGGAACATGAAAAGCCTCAAACCATTCCCTCAGGTCATGAGAATGAGGTCTATTCTAGTTACTGTTTTTGGCATAAAAAATAGGACACTATAGCTTGCCATGCGCTGCCGTGTGGGCTCTCTTTTTTTTGCATTTACTGATGCAATTTACTGATGCAGCGCAAAATGGCCAAGCACAACAGGGAGAGCCACGCAACTAGGAGAGTTGGTAGCTGCTCCATCTATGTCTGTGAAATAGTCTTCTTTCTAGGGTGGGTTTCTGTGGAGCTCGGCTTGAGATTAGCTTCTCTGTTGGGTGGAGATCTAATGAGCTGTGGCATCCAGATATGGAAAATATATAAAGAACATTTTGAAATTATTTGGTGACTACAATGGGATATGGAAATTACTACACTATTAGTGAAAAAGTTACGTGCATTTCTACTACCACTATAATTTCTGGCTTAAATTTATTGCAAAAAGAGCTCATACTTTCAATTAAACACTAGTGTGTGTTTCTGCAGAGTAACTGATCCTAATCTAAGAAGCCTGATACAATATGACCCAATTTTAATGATTTTATTACATTTTTGCCCTCTGAATCATCTTTTATCTTTTCCAAACTTTAATTAAACACCATATTTTGTAAAGTTATCCATGATTTGCTACAAGCATTCAGTATTCCGACACCAATCTCAACATCACTGTCACTTTTCCTCCACCCTTGCTCCATTTTCCAGACTACCCCTCCCACCTAACCACCATAGCAGGCCCACAGTAATTTATTTTATATTGCTTGCTACCACTAAATGATAAAAAAAATCCATAGAAGAAAATTTGTGAAAATTAATGTATCTCACTATTGTTAACTTATGAAGCTGCTATTGCAAGTTAAATCTTCTGTATTAATGTTTTTGTTAGTGAAGATTGGTTGGCTTCTATGTTACATCTTATCAAATCTGGTGTTCTCCTACTGGTATATAAGTATTGTAAAGTTTGGTGATGTCAGCTCCAGAATATCCAGAATATTTACAGGACAGTCTGGTCTGAGGCATGGTGGGACATGGAATCTTCCAGAAGAAGTGGGAAGTGAGAGGAGGTTGTCTGTTCTAACTCTAAGAAGACCTGGAGTTTTCAGCCTCCAAAAACCCATGTAATTGAAGTTTTCAGCAGATTAAGTTTTCCGGATCTCAGTCATAGGTGGTAAAGTCCAACTGGATACCTGCTGGCAGCTGTGGAGTGTGGAAGTGGCTATTGGGACTTTGTTATGTGAGGAGCTGACCCACCCCTGCTCTGAAGTTACCACAGATATCTCAGCCAGAAACCAATTGGTGTTCAAGAAGTTTCTGCAAATAGTTAATCACTTTTGGGACTTATTTATGAATTTCTGGAAGAATGCTGGTAGATGAGTTATCATGGTGGTAGCAGTGGGACATAACTGAAGCATCTCTTTTAAACTTTCCATTTTAAATATGAAAATATAGCACTTGAGGAATAATAAAGGAAGTATGATGCTTGCCTTGAATGTGACAGTGATTTATTCCCTGACACTGTACAAAGTTCCCTGAGCACCGCCAAGGCTCATTCCTGAATACAGAGCCAATAATAATCCCTGGCTATCAAAGGATGCCCCTCTCCCCTTTCTCCAAAATATGAAAATACAAATTGGATAACATTTTTAACTATTGTTACCTCTGTGAATCTATTTGGAAAAAAAATAAATCTTTTAGAAATGTAGACTTTTTGCTACCTCAAGAGTACATCTCTTCAAACTAAATTAAACAAAAGAATATCTTCTTTGGAATAGACACAAATGTACCAATTCAGTGGGTTAGTATTTCTTACTATTATATGGTTGTTATGCTGTCACCTGGTACTACAGGTGTCATTACAGTTTATGCCTTCCTATGACTCTAATTCTTTTTTTCACTCTCTCAAACACCATCAGGCTGCAGTAACTGAACATAATAATCATAATAATTGAACATTCAGTTATTCAATTTTTTTCTATAATAAGGTTTTTAGAAACTTCAGTGTTTCAAAATTAAAAACAAGTTTTACAAAATCATACAGTATGTGAGGCTTCTGAGACTTCATGGATGGGAACAGCTGTTGTATACATGGATAGATGCTATAAAAAAAGGAATACTCAGACATTCTGTATTTCAGGCTACTCTGAGGCCATTTGATTTTATAGAGGTAACATGAAGAAAATTTGAGTGGCCTGAACGAGCTAATGTGTCTCTTATGGAGAGATTTCCTCTTTCCCTCTAAAGGTACAGATACTAAATATGTTAAGCTTTGGGGAACATATGGTCTCTGTCTGTTACATCAACTATCCTCTGCCATTATAGCATGGAAGAAAATACAGGTAAAATCTAATTAAATGGGTGTACTGTAATCCAATAAAATACAATTTATTGACATTGAATTTGAATTTCACATTAAGCTTCAGCGATCACAGAACATTCTTTTAATTCTTTTCTACTTTAAAACATATAAAACCATTCTTAATCCTATCAAAGAGTGATTGAGCCTACTTTGGTCTATAGGCTACAGTTTACTACTGGTACTCAAGTGTGAAATCAACAGTCAGGTAACAAAACCAATTAAAGTAGTTCAGTCTGATTGGTTTTGACATCCCAAAGGGAACTGACTTAAAATAAATTTTAACTAGAATGTGAAGAAATCTGTTTTTTAGATGATGCTAGATATAGAAACAAAGTTCTTAATTATATAGATAAAATCAATCTTCAAAATCCACCAGGACTCTGAGCACAAAAAAATGTATGTATCAGAGATCATGTACAGACACTGCAGACTATGTTATATTAGAAAATATGAAAATGTTATAGAAGGAAATTTGTGTGCACAAATTTTTTTTCAACTGTGATTTACAAAGGTATTGATTGTTGAGTTTTAGACATGCAATATTGCAGCACATTTCCCATCAAAGGTATCAACTTGAAATTGAGGTATTTGGACTTCAGTTTTCTTGACACTGTGGTTTGTATATTAGGCTCTATCATTCCTTAACACTGCCTTTATACCTGCTCCCCTGTCATGCTCCTTGTTGTTTCTCATCTGTCTCTCTTTCTCCTGCCCTCAATCTTTTCTTTTCTCCTTCCTATACTCTAGGCGAAAGTTGATTAGGGCGTCCCTCCTTTAAAGCCTTGCATTCCTTCATTCAGTTATTCTAAATGTCATATATGAGTAATATCCTGTTTTTATCCTTTTTCTTCTGGCTTACTTCATTTAACAGGTTGTCTTCCAGCTCCACTCATGTTGTCACTAATTGCATAATTTGATCATTCCTAACAGCAGTTTAGTATTCTATTGTGTATATATACCACATCATGACTTAATCTCTCATTGGACATCTAGGTTGATTCCAATTCTTAACTATTGTACTTAGTGTGTAGAACAAATTTGATGAGGATACCTAAATACCTAATTAGGATAAGTAGGGTATTTAACTTCCTTTATCACAGATAATGTTCTACTATCTATAAAACAATTATATATGTTAGCAGGTATGTCATCAATTAAAACCTGAATCTTCTAATCTGAAAATCTGTACTACTGATGTTAGTGGTAGAATTTTTTCCACACTTAGTTTTCAGGGAGTAAAACAAAGACAGGTTAAAAGAAATAAAAAATTAGAAGAGCAGTAGACAATAGAAACGTGGTATGGATATAGAGAATTCACACAATTCAAGAAAACATTAGTGTTCACAGATTAACTCTGTTGTGAGAAAGTGTTTGATTTCTTGATGAACAGTTTCCATTAACCAAATCTTTGCAGAAGTATTGTAGTATTTCACCTCTTTAGGAAGCTGGCAGTACAAAATACGTAATTCTAAGTATGAAGTTCAGTCTTGCAGTTGTTGTTTTATAAATATCACCAGAAACACATCTGGGATTTTAGTGCTGTGACAACGTAGATTTTGGTTGACATATATCTAAGAAATGCATATTAACACCTAGTCTATAGAGCCAAGCACATTTTAGTGCAGGCTACAGCTGAAAGAATATGTTTCCATTCCTTGTCCATCTGTTCTTGGCAACATAAATTTAAACTAGAAACACAGAACAAGTTTCCTAAGAGATAAGTCCAAACAAGGTTTAGAAAATCAAGGTGAATGCTGAGTTATTATGACTTGATAACATTTTATTTTGTAGCTAGATTGTTGTGCTTGCTTGGAGAAATCTCTGGGTGCATCTATGGCTTATAGTAAGAAGTATAAATTTTTTTTATTGATTCTAAAAATACAGTAGCAGGCCAGAGCGATAGCCCAGTGGGTAAGGCGTTTTCCTTGCAGCGGCCGGCTTGTGCCGGCCTGGGTTCGATCCCTGGCATCCCATATGCTCCCCGAGCACTTCCAGGAGTGATTCCTGAATGCAGAGCCAGGAGAAACCCTGAGCATTGCTGGGTGTGACTCAAAAAAGCAAAAAAAAAAAAAAAAAAAAAAAAAAAAAGCAGCTTTGTCACACTTTGTATTTTAAGGGCTTATTTTAAATTTACCAGTATTCATGGGCAAAACAAATTTAGAGATGTTTATACTCTTTGCCATACCTTGAGCTTCACTAAATATAGTCATTTTTATATATGAGCTTTATGCTTAAATAAATTAATTGTAGGAGAATAAAAGGCTGTCCATACAAGTTGGAGTTCATAAAAAAATACATCTATTTTCCTCAAATCACACCTTGGTTATGAACAGCATGATACAGTTACTTGTATTATCATTATGCTTTTCAATTTATGCCATAGCTCCAAATTTTTCAATTCCTGAAGCTCTGTTGAATGATTAGTTTGCATTTTAAAACATATGGGAATGTTGAGGCTATTAAAATTGAATAGAACCTTAGAGTTTTGCCTCCAAATAAAAGAGATCCAGGTACTTTGTGCTAACTTGTTAAGCAGATGGACTGTTGAGTGTGCTGCGTATGTTGCTAGAAACTCATGCAAGCAATTTTTCTCCTCGTATATAAGCAAAACAAAATTTTTTTTTCTTATATTTGTTTCTGTTTTGACTTTTGATTTGGGGGCCACCCCCTAAACACATCCCATTAACTCCTAGCTCTACATTCAGGAATCACCCTTATAGGCTCAGGGACCACAATGGTTGCTGGGTATTTGACCCAGGTAGACTGTGTACAAGACAAGCACCCCACCCACTCCAGCCCCTTTTCTTGAATTTTAAAAATCTGTTTTGAATATGATTGATTGATAAAATGTCACTTGTCTCTTGTCTTCCTGTTGTTCATCAATTTACTCAAGTGGGCGCCAGTAACATCTCCATTTGTTGGGAATGAGTTCCATTATTGTTACTGTTTTTGGCATATCGAATACACCACAGGTTGCTTGCCAGCCTCTGCTGTGGCTCTGCGTTCATCCAAGGGGGACCCAGTCTTTTTCTATGTCAGGCCATCCACCATCCTGGGAACACAGGGCCAAACCCTGGGTGTAGACAAGCCTGTCTCCTGTCTGCTACCTGCTGTCGCAGCCGGGCTCCTCAACCACATCTACAACACCTAGAGGGGCATGGATCAAATATATTTGAGGAAAATATATATTCATGTGTAAATGGGAAAAATCAAATTTTTTCTCACATTGTCCTTGAAAGGGGAGCAAATAGATGATGTAAGAAAGTGTTAATCACTTATTAAGCACCCAATAAATAATATCATGTACTTTTCGTATATTTGTCCTGAATATTGTAAAAATAAAATTATTATCCTATGCTAATTGTATCGTCTGATCCCAAAGTGTTTTGCTATCATATCCTTTATTATTAGAAAAACACTTAAATATGGGGCCGGAGCGATAGCCCAGCAGGTAGGCGCGTTTGCCTTGCGCTGCCGGCCCATGCCGGCAGGGGGTTCTATCTCCCCGCATCCCATATGGTCCCCCGAGCACCGCCAGGAGTAATTCCTGAGTGCAGAGCCAGGAGTAACCCCTGAGCATCGCTGGGTGTGACCCAAAAAGCAAAAGAAAAACACTTCAATAAATTAATTTTATTGGAGGCGCTGGGGCTTCTTGGGAATTCCCCAGTGATATTCAAGAGGTTTGGAGACTGCCCCAGGTATTCTGGGTCAATGATGGTACAATGGCATGTTGCTGCATAAATCCTGCCCAAGTGCTCAGGATCTGCACTGAATAGTGTTCAAGGGTTATGTGGTATGAAGGATCCAACCAGGTTTGGGTGTATTCAAGGCAAACAGCTGTATCCCTGTATTGTGTCTCTGACTCTAATATTTTTCTTGAAACTGCACAATTGCCTATGAATATTGGTACATTAATATTTAGAGATACAATCTTGCCCACAAAATGGGAAACTTTGACTTAAAATTTCTAAGTTCTCTTTCCTAGTAACTTAACAAAATAGGATTTGACAGTCTGACCTCACATATTGTAAAGCTAAAATGTGGTTTTGCTGTCAAATGTCTGATGTGGGATACATGAGTGTTCATGTGTACATGTGAAATTACATTGAGTACATTACTTTGAAAAAGGACCAGAGGGGGGGGGGGGGGGGGGGGGGGGGGGGGGGGTGGGGGGGGGGGGGGGAAGCATCTTTTGGCATTACTTAACTCTGACTCTGTTTTAATTTTTGTTTTTTAATACACTGTAGCAAAACTTTTTCCATGCACCTCAAGACTGAAAGTGTCAGAAATTGGCTGTATTTTATTTCACAACCCCAAACAGTGATTTAGCTTCTTTGTAATGTATCATTCAGTTTTATAATGAAAAATATGTAGCTCCGCAATATCCACTGACCTTTACATTGTGGATACGTGCATACGCCCTGTAACTTACAAGGTATCCATATTCTTCCAGATCTTAGTGATCAGCTTTTGGAGGTAGTTGGCCTGGAAGGAGCCATGGAGATGGGGCAGATATACACAGGTCTGAAAAGTGCTGGACGGCGGCTAGCTCAATGCTCCTCTGTGGTCATCAGGTAATTTTTTTTTCTAATTGAGAAGAGTTTAACAAGAGATAGACGCAGTCTAAATTTTAAAATGGAAATCTCATATACAGACATTTGTCTCATTAGTAACTCAGAGATTTGGTGATTAATACTGCTTTGGTTCAAAATGATGGAAATTTGAAGGTTTTTATAAAGTTTTGGTTAGTCTTTTTGTATTAGGTTCATGGGGATTTGACTCTCTCTTCATGAGATCATGCATCTATTTCCAACATAGAAATGTCATCCTCCTTAAAATGGCTCACACCCTTTACCAAAATATAGACAATTTTACTGAGAAAAATTATTGAACAAAAATGTTAACTAAAACATCATTTACTAAAAGTTTTTCATGAACTAACATACATAACTTTCTTGAAAATTAAAAGTAAAACTATTTAAAGTATAATTAGATAATTATGAAGTAAGTTTTATTATGTGGATTAAATTTAGATATATTCAATTATCATTTTTCCAGAATCTTACCTGCTTTGAAAAATAGCTTTATTTTGTTTACGATGTCAAGCCACAGATTATAGCACAGATATAATGGATGTTATTTCTATGAAATTGTTGATACTAGAAAATCCAAAGCAGCATCAAACGCTTTTTCTTTATGTTTGTAATGTAGGCTTGCATTTTTTAAGAGACTCATTTGGCCATAGGAATCCTGATCATGTCATTAAACATAAACCCTGCATTTTCCTTTTGGCATCCAGAATTTTTGTTTATATCACTACATTTACCAGGAAGCTCTTAACATTCCTTTGAGCAAGATACCTTTCAGGGTATTCATTAAAATCGAGTGAGTCCCTTTCAGAAGAGAGAAGTTTAGAGCTCAGCTACTTCTATATTTGCATTTTCTAGTTTTATCCTGTTATGTCTTCAGAGAATCTAAAGTGTTTCAATGTTAATCAATATTATGCTTAAAATGAAATATTTTATCCCAGGACTAGCAAGTCTCTGCCAATGCAGATCGACGGGGAGCCATGGATGCAGACCCCATGCACAGTAAGTAGAGTGAAATTGAAATCACCTAGTTTTTTGTCTTCCCTATGCATATTCTCCATAACTAATTACATGCTCTTATACTAAACAAAAACAGCGTAAGTTATAAACCTATCACCACAGACTTTGTTCTTTATCTGTATTCAGATTTCAATCATTAGATGTCCTTGGAAAAGGCTTGACTTTTTGACATTTCTGCTAACTTAAGTTCTAAACTTACATATCCATACCACAGGTCATTTATGACTCTGGAACTAAATAAAATTGATAAAGTTTCCCTTAACCTTTCTAGTACTTATTTAGAACTTCTGAGAAATATATTTATGGCATCTGAATCTATTACCCATCTGTTCTTTTGATTCTATTTGGGAATTTGATGGTTTTTTTTGTCTCAATAGAAAAACCCACCTGTAGTTGTTTTCTCCATATTAGGTTTTTAAGACATTTATTTAGTAAAAATTCTGTTTCATTTGCATTCTGATAATTTTAACACATTTTGAAAACATAATAGGCAGCGTTCTTGGCACTGAGAATGGAATATGTTCAATATTAGAGATAACAATAGGAATATGATCAATAATAGAGATAACAATAATAGAATATGAAATAATAAAATACAGAATAAAATATATAGCTATTTTTAAACAACTTACACTCTGATAATAAGAGACCAAATACATATTTAAAATGTAGATAGGAGCTGGAGTGATAGTATAGTGGGTAGGACACTTCCTTGGCACATGGCCAATTTGTGTTCAATCCTTGGCCTTCCATACAATCCTCTGACCACCTGGAGTAAGGAAAAGTGACCTGTGTTCAATTCTTGGCATTCAATATGATCCCCTGACCACCACCAGGAGTAAGGACAAGTGCATGCTATAGAGGCAGGCTGTGGGAGGGACATTGTAGTGGGGAGTGTGGGGACATCAGTGGTTGGAAATGGGCACCGGTGGAGAGATGGGTGCTGGAACACTGTATGGCTGAAACCCAGTCATGAACATCACTGTAATTGTATATCTCACCGTGGTATAAAAAAAAAAAAAATCCCCCAAAAAACAAGTGAAAATAGATATGGGGCAGGAGACATACTGCAGTGGGTAGGGCACTAGCTTTTGCACACTGTCAACTGAGGTTTTATATTTAATACTACCTATTTGGACCACCCAAAGCACCAGCAGAAACGATCTGCGAGCACAGAATCAGATATGACTCCTGAAGACTGCCACATGTGACCGTCAAAGCAAAACAAAAACAAATGTATATATAATAAATATAGTTCTAAATTATTAAAAAAAAGCAAAGTGATAAAGAGGAACCAGGAAGAATGTGGAGAATATTGCAAGCAATCTGAGCAGTCTCTTCTGAAGAGTAAAATGTTCAGTGTGATTAGAATAAGTACATCAGTACTAGAGAGAAAGTACAGGAGTTAAGGCCCTTGTTTTAATGCTGCAGACCCAGGTTCTATCCCCAGCACCAAATATAGCCCTGAGCACTTCCAGAAATCACTCTTGAGCACAGAACTAGAATAATCCCTGAACATCAGGGAAAGACATGGTGCTTTGTACTTGATTCTAAGTATTTTGGGAAGAGTTCATGCTTTAATCATCATCTCATTTATGTGGTTTAAATTCATATTAGTTTCTGTGTAGAGAATAGCAGAATAGAAGGTCAATCAGACTAGACTAAGCTTGAGATAAGAATAGTATCAGAGAAGTAGATGGATTTGAGATACTTTGTGGATGGAAGGAAGCAATTTACTAGCTAATTTTCTTGGAGAAGAAAAAATGAGGGAAAGAAATGAATAAATATTAGTTCTTACCATTGAGTGATCTCAGTTTTAGTAGAGTTCAGATTGGTAGGAAAACTGACTAGTGAGTCAGAGGTAGAGCTTAATCTTTAATTAAAGAAAGCGTTGTGTCAAGTGCTTACACTATAAATGACTCATTTATTACATATCCATACAATGTCTAGATAAATGGATATCACAAAATTTCAAATAAAGAAAGCTTCATCTGAAACTGAGATGTTAAATACGTCAAGGCCATATATATATATATAGCAAATTTGTACTTCAAATATAGAACTCTCATTAAACCCATTTTTGTGGTTTGGTTTGGGTTCATACCCAGAGGTACATTTGCTACTCTCAGCTGGCATCATTTATGGCTCAGTGGTCAGGGGTTGCTCCAAGCATGTTTAGGGAATTGGCCATGCTGGAGATCAAACCCAGGGCTCAGCATACAAAACAAGTATTCCAACCCTATGAGCCATGTCACCGGCAAGACCATTTTAAGCATGTGTTTAAGCGAGTTTAACTGTATTTTCCAAATACCACAATTTTGCATATAAGAGAGAAATTATAATTTTACCTATCATGATTTTAGTTCCAAACTTTTGATTTAATATATATGTACTGCACATAATTATGACTGTATGTTTATTACTGGTACCAGATTTTAGCTAACTGATCCCCCAGGTTAGTCAAATATATTATTTCTGTCATATTGATGTAAAACAAACTTATCTCATAAGCCAGCAAGTACTACTACAGCACATAAGTTTCTCACTTGGAATGCTGCTGACTCAGGTTTAATCTCTGACACCACACAGAGCCAGGAGTAAGCCCTGAGCAAAGTTGGGTGTGGTTAAAAACACAGAAATCAATGAAACAAATTTTTTTAAAAAGTCTAAATTCTCTGGAATCTTGCTTAAAAGACATTTTCCTGCTATATGAGTCTCCCAAAAAGGGGGGGGCTTTTTTCCCTTCATTTAAAAGTCAGGTGGAGGTATATAATGATAATCATGGATGGTTATGGTAGGAGTCATGGTGAACCTTGAGACAGTAGTTGTGATGGTGGAGGCCTGGCAGTGATGGTGGTTGTTAGACAGGATGATGTTTTTGGTAGTAGGAACATTTTTGTTCTTTAATGGCAAGTTTCCTTTAATCAGTCTTAATAACTGGATGGTAAATGAAAGATAGTGGTACAGAACCCTTCCTTGAGCACTCTGAGATCTTTCTGTCCTTTAAAGACAAGGGGAGCTTAGTTCCTTTACCATGTTTAAAAGCAAGATGATGTAATGTCAACAATAATATAATAATGATTTTTAAGCATCCAGTTTGTACTGTGTGCAGTTTAGCACACTTGATGTCTATTGGTACATTTAATTTACACATGCAAACACACAAATTGTATGATTAGCTTCATTCTATGACTTAACCTAAGCTGGCAAATGTTGTCACGCTTGCCTGATTTCACATACATAAAAATAGAAACAGAAACGAAAACCTCAGCATCCTACCATCTGCACTCTTAGTTACACATCCACACCTGAAAGTCAACCTGAAAACGCCTTAGGACTTTAGGACACCCCTAATGCTTCTAAGTGTGGTCTTTGGGAAATGACTTACTGCTTGCTGATTTTAGTGTAGTAAAGCCGTGGTATAAATCTATGAAAAGCCTAATTCATATTTCAGAATATGCTGCACGTGTACTTGAACAATACTTTCATTAATTTTTCTTACAATTAGTAATATCACATTAATTCTATAAATTATCATATCAATAAAATTTCTCAACTAATACCAATTTTGATCAAAATTTTATCCACCTGTAAAATTTCTTATTCATTTAAAACATTTATTGAAGCCTGCTGTGGGCCAAGAAGTATACTAGACTATGGCTCATTATTGTTATTCCACATTCTGGCATGCTTTGCTTTTCCTAGAACCACATGGAGTTCTGAACTTTAAATTTCATTTTAACTGAAAAGAATATTTAGTATTCATAGCATTGGTTTGGTTTCACTAAAGAGTGTTCTTTGCTTCAATTGAATAACACAGTGTTTTTCTTACAGAGCATAAGAATTGGTGGAATGTTAAAATTCTTTGCTAAATTTAAATTTACATAAGCTGATATTAAATTTATGAAGGAATTGCTCTAGATATAATTTTAGATTACAGTGGAGGTTCTTTTTCCTTTGGGTATAATATATAAACTTAAAAGCCAGTAAGAAATGGGCATTGGTTATTGAATGAATTTATACTTAAAAATAAATGTAGGTAATGTGTAAGAGAAGGAAGACAGACAGAGAGTGAGAGAGAAAGAGAGAGAGAGAAGAGAGGCAAAATGCCTGCTATAGAGGCAGGCCAAGGGGGAGGAGGGAATCAGGAAACATTGGTGGTGGGAAATGGGCACTGGTGAAGGGATGGGTGCTGGAACACTGTATGACTGAAACTCAAAAATGAATATTTTGTAATTGTATATCTCATGGTGGTATAATTAAAAAATGTACGTAGGACCAGGAATATAGCTCAATTATAGAGTATGTGGCTCAAATAAATAAATTCCTTGGTTCAATATCTAGCACAAAAAAACAACAAAGCAATAAACAAGGAATAAAAAATAGCCATATTTTTATTAATCTTTTGTCAATATTCTTCTATAATTAGAAGAAAAACAGAGTAACTAGCAGTGGAGGAGTTGAGAAAAGTCACATACAGCAAGTGACATACTAGGTCAGATTTGATTTTGATTCTGAAAGCCTAGACTTCCCACACTACCCTATTTATTGCTAGTGTTGAATGCCCTGGGAAATTGTTTAGTGAAACTGACCATCACTTGTATTACTTATCTTCCTGTTGTTCATCGGTTTGCTCAAGCGGGCGCCAGTAACATCCCCACTTAATGGGAATGAGGTCCATTATAGTTACTGTTTTTGTCATATTGAATACACCACGGGTAGCTTGCCAGGCTCAGCTATGGCTCTGGATTTATCACAGAGGGCTCAGTCTGCTGTCAGGCTAAAAGCATTCTCGTCTCATTTCTTTTCTCCTCCTCAGAGGATAGGGCAATTTGTAACAGAACAGGTCTTCAGGTCCATTGAATATTGGAGGATGGCAGTGGGGTTCATGAAACGGTACAGGATGGGGTTTAGTACAATAAACAATATTGACCACAGTGCAACTAAAATTAACATGACTACTGTGAACTCATCATCTGCTTCCCTCTATATCCTCTCTTCCAAATGCTCACTATTTCTCACATTCCCAAACCTTTATGAGTTCCTTTACCATTTTGTTGATGGAATCTCATACGCCCAGATAAACAGAACTAATCCTTTGCTTCTCTCATCCCTCAGATCCAACTAGCATGCCTACCTAATGATACGCTGCATTTCTGGAATCCTTTCCTGTCTCTCCTTCCATCACTGTCCTAGATTTGTGCCATATTATTTCTCTCTCACATCTAGCAATAGCTGTATGAGACTTTCAACATTTTTTCCATTTAAATCTATTTTTTTATTTTTATACCATCAAGATCATAACTAAAATCTTATAATAAGACAATTGTACATCATGCATTTTAATTACATTTTTTTTGCTTTTTGGGTCACACTCGGCAATGCTCAGGGGTTTCTTCTGGCTCTGCACTCAGGAATTACTCTTGGCGGTGCTCTGGGGACCATATGGGATGCCGGGATCGAACCCGGGCTGGCATGGGCCAGCCACGTGCAAGGCAAATGCTCTACCTGCTGGGCTATCGCTCTGACCCTTAATTTCTTTCTATCTGATAAAACATATTTGAATCAGTCTTCCCTTTACACCAAATATATTTACATTTTTAATCTTTTTTTCTGCTCTTTAGTCCAGTTGAACATCTGCTTTGCCAAAGTATATTTTTGGACAATCATTTCATACTGCTATAAACATTGCATAAAGTTTTTCTTGAGCAGTCCCCCTTTTCCCACTCATCTACCCTATGCCTGATCCCAACTATTCTAAAAGCTCAACCTCAACACTTCATAACTTCATTGCAGAACTAATAGAATTATTTTGAAATTATCAGTACTTGTCTAGTTTCTTAATAGTTAGATGTTTACTGAGGTCAGGAACTATAATGTTGGCCAACTATGTATCTCCGAAGCATGACCCTTTGTTTCATACATAAATAGGTTTACCAATAGTAAATGCATTTTCAATTTATGAATTTCTTAAATACTTCTTTCGATAGTGTAGCAATTTTTTAAAAAATCACTTTCTACTAAATCTTTCACGGAACATAATGTAGGTTGGCTAGCAATTCATTCACATATTTTTCATATATAAAGACATGTAAAAAGTTATTTTGAGTATCTTTATTCATTACATTCTCAAAGCAAAGAATTTAAATGTATCAGAGAAGAAACACTTTCTCAACCTTAAAAAGATTGGATCTTTCTGTTTAGTGTATGGTAAAATGAAAACTCTTTGGCCACTTTCCTCTGCATCAACTATGTATTCATTTTACACATTATATGAGCTGCATTGGTTTTATACTTTGAAATATTAATAGTCATGTATTGTTATTTGTGATATTTTTACAAAAAGTAATGCCAAAAGGTCACAACACAGTATCACCCTGTTGCTATGCCTGTGGTTCAGATACATTTTGTTGGGGCTGGAGTGATAGTACAGAGGGTAGGGTGTTTGCCTTGCACACAGCCGGCCCATGCTGGCCTGGGTTTGATCCCGGCATCCCATATGGTCCTCCAAGCACTGCCAGAAGTAATTCCTGAGTGCAGAGCCAGGAGAAACCCCTGAGCATTGCCGGGTGTGACCCAAAACACACACACACACACAAAAAAAGATACATTTTGTTGAACTTTCTTCTCGTTGAAACTTTCTTCCTCCTCCAAAAAAAAGAAAGTCATGAAGTTACTATAATAACTACATGTATTGAAGTGACAGGGTCGGGAACATAAACATTGTTATTACTGGTTTATTTTCCCGACCCTGCCACTTCAATACATGTAGTTATTATAGTACTATCACACCTCACTCAAGTGAGAATATCACTTATATAGAATATCACGCCTCACTCAAGTGAGAGAAGGAATCTGAAGTTCCGACCTCATTGGCGTACCAGAGTCAGAGATGCTATTTTGTTTGCCAAGACGTTGAAAAATCAGATGGGCTGGACATGTAATGCAATTTGGAGAGAACCGCTGGACTAGAGTCATTACCAACTGGATCCCACGGGACATCAAATGATCACATGGCCACCCACCTACAAGATGATTAGACTTCTTCGTTAAGACCCTGAACGAACGGTTTGAGACTCTTCATATTCCAGAAGCAAGCAGATGCCATTGGGCTACACTGGCATATGATAGGGTCAAATGGAAATGTTACTGGCACCCACTCGAGTAAATCAATGAATAACGGGATGTCAAGTGATCAAGTGTTGTATTGAAGTGACCACTTATCGGGGACCGAGAAATTTCGCAGAGGATTAGAGCACATATTATCCTTATGGGATCCCATATTCAATCCCAACACTTCATGAAATAACCCCCTCCCACATACACTGCTGAGATCACCCTTTAGCACAGAGCCAAAAGTAGCCCTGGAGCACTGTCAAGTATGTCCCCAAGAACGTAATAAATGAAAATAAAACATATAAAAGTCGTAGCTAAAGTTAAGGCAAGTTCTGAAAAAGCATTTTATATGTGTTTTGGTCTTTTATTTTGCTTTTTAAAATATAAACCTTCTGCATAATGTATCTCAAGACTTTGGAACCATTTTCACAGTCTCAGCTATGATAATACCTTCAACATATTCAAGCTGATCTGGTCAGTTAAGCCCTGAGAAGCCTGGTGATCTTGTTGCTATAGGATTGGTCCTTGTTATTTGTGGGGAAGATATTTATCATCTAGAAGTTTACTATTAGCTAGATAAAGATGATTCAACATTCAAGACATTTGTATGCTCTGTATGTAATTAGAAGTTACTATCACACAAAACCTAATATATTGTGTGCCATATCAATATGCTTCTATTTATTACTTGTTTAATGCACAGACACCTTACTAAGTGTTTACATACCTCATATCATAATGTTTTACCAAAAAAAAACAAAACAAAAGCTGAAGTCTGATAAATCAAATCAAGTGGTAAGTCATGACTTATCCAAGGCCACACAACAAAAAGTAGAACAGCCAGCATTCTCTAATGCCTTTGTGTAAGCATGACATTTAACTGCCTCGCTATTGTAATTCCTCCGTGATTTAATGTGTTGCATACATTAAAAACAAATTGCATCCTATTTTATGAAGTATTTTATAAAGTATTAAATTCTATTTGACACGATTCACATATGTATTTATTGAATACATTATTTTTGATCCCCCATATAGCTAAAGCCATTGTCACCAAAAATAATGCTGAATAACACAATTATGATCATATTACTCCTTGATCTTCACCTTTCACAGAGAATAGTTCCAAATCCATGATATGATATTATATGATATATGATATGAGTTAAGTGATTCTCTAAAAGATAGCAGTAGCATGTCATACTTCATGGCACCAGTTTCCAAAAGAAACTATATTTTCTAAAAGAGACCTATTTCCCAAAAGTTCCCAATTCTGCCATTGTTCAAGTATTGTTTCAAGCACATTTTTTGAGTCTTTTCCTCAAACTCAAAAAAAGTTTTGCCTAAAATACCCACTCCCCGTTTTCTTATTTAAAAATAACCTCTATGTAGTTTATATGTTTGAAATACAGCCACTCTGTTTCTTTTTCCAGAAATCAGTAGGACCCATGATTTACATTTTTTTTCATCTAAACTTACTTATGGTTTATTGTTTAGATATATATTTTTTTCTCACTTTTGCTCATTCTCAAAGTTAATTTTACTGTTGTTTTTTAATATGTGTGTATATATACATATGTTTGTGTGTGTATATATATATAGAGAGAAAAATAGATAAATAGATAGATGGATGTATGGATGGATAGATGGGTGG